>CAUYRT010026797.1:0-80933 GCA_963574885.1 Lepilemur ruficaudatus
CTAGTTGGGGAGCAGAATTAGTGGTCTCAATAGGAGAAAGGAATTCCTCTAAAACTGATTTATGTGATTAACTGTACACCTCGGTAAATTCACTGAAAATCATTTAATTGTACATTTAAAATGGAGTAAAGGCATGATATGTAAAGTATACTTCAATAAAGAAAAAAAAAGGGATACTTGTATAGTTTTCAAGATTTTGGTGCTACAAAACACTGCTTGGATGTGACACCCACACACATATTTTCTCATGTACAGATATGAGAGGTATTTATTGAAAAGAAGTCGTGGGCTATGCTGATTGGTTAAAAAAGAAAAAAGTATTATAAGAAAATGAACTTAACCTATATCATTGACATTATAAATCTATATATTTACAGGTTGGCTACATTATGGAGTAAGCTTTTCTGATTTTAATTGGGAAGTAAGTGACTATAATTAACTATTTATAGTATCACTTCTATAAGAAAATATATTTCAAATTTTAAACAAAATGAAATCAAAAGACAATGTTTTGGAATGCATTGTATCTTTAAGTTGGGAATTGTTAATCTTCTATATTTCTTCCTCCAGAATATAGTAATAATATAATAAGGGAATAATCCTTTATTCTAAAGGGAACAACCTTTAGAAATAATGTTAACATGTGGCACATTCATCTCTAAAATCTTGTACTCAGCAAAGGTAAGCTCAAAGAGAATCCCATTTCCTAGTATGTTAGAGAATCAAAGAAAGAAAATAGGAACTATTTTTCACTAAAGCCTATAATCATTGTTCCAATTTCTGAGGCCTAAGGGTAAACCAAAAAATGTTGGATAATGGAAATTCATTATCATGACTTAAAGGAAACAAATTACTCTCCCATAAATTCTGGGTAATTTGTCTTTTTCAAACTATCTGGTAATGAATTTCTATTTGTTTACAGACTAGGTAGGAACACCTTTTCACAAATGGCCACAGAAACTTGCCATCTTTTATCTGTCATCATTTATCTGAAGATTGGGTGGACCTAGAATTTTTATTTCCTTTTTGACCCCAAAGCAGATAGATAAATATCTGCAGAAATTCTATATTTACTGACTGAGAAGGCATGACCATCTCTAACAGCTAATTTCATTTATTCACAAATGTACTATCACTGCATTGGTCAAGAAAAACCTAGGTGGAATTATCAGTATGTGAGGAAAATCTGAACTACTGAATTGGATATTAGCTAATAAAAAATAAAACGAAACTACCTCCTAGTAACAGACTATTCTTGTTAAATTTCTTATGCACTAGAAGGAAGACTTTTTATGCTCATAATTTCCTGAACAGAGAGCTAATAAATTATTAGCTCTGTATGTTTTATTTATTCTTCATAAAAGTTACATACTGCCCATGGGAGCTCTTTGGAGGCAATTAAGTTCATCAATTCTTGTAATATGCCACTCAGAAATTTTTAAGATTCAATTTAGAGTAATTAGCTATAGTAATTTTCAAAAAGTCTAACAAATAAGTTTATTATTAGTTTTTAATAGGTGGTCTAAAACTATATCAACTTTACAAAGCTGTTTATGGCTGTATTTTACAAGATCCATTTAAGAGGAACAGATAAAATCCTACCTAATCTCTTTAAAAATACAAAAGTTGGAAAAGGAAATGCAACATTTTTGAATATTACTGACAATTTAAATAAAAATGTCACAGGATGAAGTCAAAAGATTTAAGCACAAATGTAACTTACTTTTGCATTTGTTACACTGAGTTGTCAAGGAATTTATTCTTGACTTCCAATAGATATTTTTCTGCTGAATTGCATTATACTTTTATGTAGAAAAGAACCCACGAAGCAAAGACTACTGTGTAAATAATATTAAGCTCTTCTCTAACTATGTTATTAAAATTTATACATAAATTCCAAGGTATTATAGGTTTATAAGCAAAAGCACAGAATGGGAGGGCAAAGATAAACAGAAGAGTCTCTTAGCATCCACAGACTTATTCTGGGCCCTCCAAACTCTTCCTTCCAACGGGCTAGAAATTTTTTTAAAAAGACAACTGTCAAAACTACATAAAAGCAGCTATGTAAATTTTAAAACATAAATCATGGTTTTATTCTATAGTAATGTAAAAATCAGAAATATCCTGTCAAGTCAGAAAATAAAAATCACAGAAAAGATATGAATGACTTTTCCTGGAAAGTTTCACTCCTACCACAATCAGTAATAAGTGTCCCCCTTCCCTATCATTTTAATCATCTATGTCTCTGTATTCCACAATTTATTTCAGAATTTTTTATCAATGCAATGATTTATCCACAATAATTGACATGACAAAAAATGCATGTATTGTGATTTGTTGCTCTGAAGAAATTGATATTTTTATGTCTGGCATCTCTTAACTATCTATTTCTGCCTATCTGTTTCTCTCTTGAGAGATGGTAGAGAATAATGGTTCAGAATATAAACTCTGGAGCCTGGGATTTAAATCTGAGACCACACTCCACCTGTATAACCTGGTGCAAGTTACTTATCTATTCTAAACCTCACTTTCCTCATCTATAGAATGGGAATGATATTAGTACTTATTGCCTACATATTTTTTCCTGAGGATTAAATGTAATAATATATGTAAAATGCTCAGAAAAAAATGATAAACACTTTAAAAGTGTTTGCTATTATCATTTATGTGTTTAAATGTAGACTATGAGATTTATTTTTAAAAAGTCTGACCTCTTCAAGAAGGAAACACAGAGCTCTAAGAAAAGGAAGGAAGATGAGTGAAGTAAGGTAAAGAATCATTAATTGCAAGGGGAATAGGTGGTTGTGACCAAGTGGCCCAGCTCAGGAATCAGTCTCTGTTATCACTGAGGTGACTTCAGCTGACCTGGATATAGATGTCTCATTCACAGGAATCTAAGTTTGTTTTAGGAACTTAGAGACAATCAGGCATAATACCATTTCCTAGGCCAGGCCTGATTTCTTTCTAACCTGCTCCTCCGTGAGTTTTACTGAGTAGGCCACTCCATGAGGAAACTTTCAGTATTGCAGGACTGCACTGACTGTTAGTCTACTACTCAGATTTGGTATTCGGAGGCTCAACTGTCTTATATCTGTCTTGTCCACAGGTGTAAGTCACATGCTCAATACAGTCCTACCAAAACTAAAAAGAAACAAAATAACCCCCCCAAAACAAAGAAGAAAACGTTTAGTTTGTTTTCCACCTCCCTTCTGATTTTTTTTTTCTTACATAGTTCGTTTAGAATTTGGGAAGAAAGTTGTGGGATAAGATCTATTGAGCCCTCCTGGATCTTAAGTCATATTCTTGTTTATTCTTTTGTAAAAAAAAAAACAACAAGGAAGCATAATTTCTAGACAGAGCTTCTTCATAAGGATTCTTCAAACATTATGTTTTCCCGTAATTGCTGGAGAGAGGTTCCACGATTTTACTACACTTAAGAATAATAGACAAAAGTCATAGTTTACCTATCCCGATGGATTCCCAAAGGAGATGTAAATTCCATTGATTATATTGTAAGAGTTGGAACTCCAAGCATATAAAGGGAAATATGAACCTGACATTTATTTGAAATCATTACTAACCCAGATTGAGTAAGAGCACTTTTTAGGCACGTGTATAAATGAGCACTTCATGTGCTTGGCAGATCCAATGAATAAATTGTGGAATTATGTTAGGGAGATGGCAGTGAAGAGGCTCAGAACTGGGAAGCCTGGATTATAACTTTGCTTGAAGAAATGAGTAGTTTCTTCTTCTGATGTGTGCTGAGAAGAACAGATAAGATTTAATTAACACCAGCCAAAAACAGGCTGATAACAGATGGGGAACAAACTTGTATGTACCCAAGATATTTCAAGGTGAGAGAAGATTAAACAATAGCAACGTTTTGTGTATATAAGTCTAAAACCACTCGATTTACTATCATGAATATTTAAATCATTGTTTTTTAGTTTTGCCGTTTTCTCTTCATATATAATTTTAAGTAGAAATTGGTATATTTTAAGCATATGTGCTTCTGAAATTAAATCTTTTGTTTTTATGGGAAATAAAACCAGAAAGAATGAATGCTGTATCATATTCTTGTACACCTAGGTGACCTAAGCTTAATATACTGAGGGCTTACACTTATTCATACTTTCTGTGTGCAAGGCATTGGTCCAAACATTTTATCTCATTTAATCTTCACAAAAATCCTTGTAGATAGTTTCTAATATCATCCCCATTTTTCAGATGAAGAATTTCACTTTTGGAGAGGCTAAGTGACTTGCAAAGACACACTATATTTATGCAGTGATGTTGAGTTTTGAAGAGGGCTTACCATAGCCTTTGACCAGTGAGTGACTTGTGCTGACCAACAGTGACTCCAAAGTATACATATTAAAAGACAAAACCAAGAAAAAAATCTAAGGAGGAACATAAAAGGCTGCACATTTTTTGAGAAATAGACTTCACAGAGTTAATTCCACCAAGAAATTAAATAAGTGACCAAGCAAACATCATCATCATCAATGAAACATCAATAACTTCCAAGATGTGGGGGAATAAATATCTAGTGTGCTGCCACATATTATCTAAATGTCAAGTTTTCAACAAAAATATTATCATACATGCAAAGAAATAGGAAAATGTGACCCATATAAAGGGAAGAAAAGCAGGTCATAGAAACTGCTTATGAAGGAGCCCAGATGTTGAGCATAGGGAAGACTTGAAAGCAGCTATTATAAATATGTTCAAATAACTAAAGAAAACTATGGCAAAAAAATTAAAGGAAGCTATGGTGACAATGTGCCATCAGAGAATAGCAATACAAATTCTTTAAAAAAAACAATGGAAATTCTTGGACAGTACAATAACCAAAGGAAAATTCACTAAAGGGACTGAAGAGTAGATTTGAGCTTGTAGAAGAAATAACCAGTGAAGCTGAAAGTAGATCAACGGAGATTGTGCAATGTAAATAATAGAGAGAAAGAAGAATGAAGAAAAGTGATCAGGGTCTCAAAGAAATATGGGACACTGTTAAATGCACCAACATACATATAATGAGAGTAGAGGCAAGAGAAAAAGGAACAAAAAATATTTAAAGAGGTAATGGCTGAAAACTTACAAAATTTGTTAAAAAATGTTAATCTACTCCTTAAAGAAACTCAACAAACTCCAAGTAGAAGAAATGCAGAAAGATCCACAGTCACGATAATCATAGTCAAAGTGTTGGAAGGAAAAGATAAAGAGAAATTTGTGAAAATAGTAAGAGAAAAACAACTCATCATGTAAAGGAAACCCTGATAAAGTCAACTTCTGATTTCTCATCAGTAATGATAAAGATGAACAGGAAACTGACTGACATAGTCAAAGAAATCAAACTACTTCTGTCAACCAAGAATCTTATACTCACAATAATTATTTTTCCAAAATGAAGGCAAAATAAATTGTTCCCAGACAAACAAAAGCTGAGAGGATTTCTTTCTCACAGACATCCTTCATAAGAAAAAATAAAGGATATTCTTTAGGCTGAAAGCAAGTGACAACACAGTAACTTGAATCCACATGAAAACCCAAAAAGCACTGGTAAAGGTAATGATGTAGATAATTATAAAAGATGGTGTAATTTCATATTTATTCTCCTTTGATATTTACTGAGTTTAAAATCAATTGAATTATATAATTGTATAGTTGGTATAATATCATATAAAAGTGGAACTCATTAGACAATAATAGCACACAGTAGGCATGGAGAAACAAAGCTGTATTCAAATAAGAAAATGATACCATATAGTAACTCAATTCCATAGAAAAAAATGAAGAGAATCAGAAATAGTAAACAAAAAGTTTAATATGACCAACCTGATAAACACTCATACCCTCTTTCTTCTTTCAACTTCTTTTCAAAAACATAAAATTGTATAAAGTAATAATTATAATAATAAATTGCTAATTGTTACATATATGGATATAATACATACAATAACAATAGCAAAAAAGGAGGGGAATATAAATGAGACCTAACAGAAGCTAAACCAACTGGAGGTTGTGACTGATTGGTAAGAGTAGATGGGTAAACTATTTTACCCAACTGAATTTTAGAGGAGCAATATTCTGGGGCTGATTTAGGAGAACAGCTTCTGATTCCATCAGTACTAGCACTCTATGGTAATTTTTAGAACTTACTGTTTAAAGCACTGTCCTAAGTGCTTTTCACGTATTAACTCTTCATCACAAACAGACTTTAAAAAGATCCTGTTGTTACTCACATCTCACAGGTAAGGACACTGAGAAAGGGTGGGTGAGGAGCACGAAGGGTCACACAATGAGTCAGTGGAGCTAGAAGTGAACTCAGGTGGTTGGTGGAAAGTCACCATGAAGCTTTCACCACTATATTGACTCTCTCATACTGAGGGAAATGTTAGGGCCAGAAGAGGGCATAGAAAAATTTGAAAATGGAACTAATGGGATTGCAATCAGATGTTGAGGGTAGGGGAGAGGGAATGAATAATTATTTAGATTTAGACATTTTCAGTTTAAATTTAAGCCATATTCATAGTCACATCTTCTGAATACATTAACTACTATTTTTCTCAAATGCAAGCAAAATGGCCAGTAGACAAGCCTTAGAATTTTTCAAGCAAAACACTCAAATCTTTCTGTGAAATGAATTAATATAACAAATTTAGTTACCCTTACACTTCCCAATGTTTACTTTGAAGGTTAAACTCAAAGATATCATCTTCTTAGGGAAAGTATTAATAGTAAAGTTAGTTGATGCTATGATATTATAAATGCCACTTTCACGCCCTAAAGTACTGTCTTAATATATTATTTTTTAAGGTAAATTTCATTGCAATAGGACAACAAATGAAACTGAAAGCTCTCTAATTTTTAATTAGCACTTGCGTTTTAGCAAGCTCTTATTTCATTTAGATATTTAAGCTTGAAGCCCTAATTGAAGTTTTTTTCTCAAACCAGAAAATAACATGCTAAAGCTCTATTAATGAAAACAGATCCTAATTAAACTCAATTCTACTGATAATGGTCTACATGGGCCAAAAGTTCACACAAAATGAAAAAAAAATGTATCACGCATTCAGATGTTTAATTAACACTCATAACAACTATGGATATTTGCTCATATTTGTCTATCTGAATTTTACATTTTTCAGTTCAGTGTTTGACATGATATAATCACCCCGGAGGGTTAGGGTGCTTGGGCATTAATAAAATCTATTTCTCATAATTTGAGATAAAACGTCTAATTGGTACAACTAATCTGACACAATACTTTTTGTATGACTATACATCAATGTATGATATATCATTTGAAATATTTCTATGGAAATTCTAGAAGTTATAACCAATTTTGCTTCTTCAATAAATAGTATCTATATCATAACCTGGTTGTTTTAATGATTGAGTTGAGAGATTTTGAATTTTTCTTTTAACCATTGATACAAATGTTTGGGCTAGTAGTGATTTAACAGGTTTCCTAAATCACTACTTACCAAATTTCTAAAGTTTTTAACAAAAAACAATGTATTTATAATAGGTGAGTTGTAGATACGTTCATAAGTTAGTAATTTTTTGTTACTAACAAGTTGTTCATAAGTTAGTAATTTTTCCTAAAATTATTCTCTGGAGGCCCCCCCACACACAAAATAAACACCTTCTAACTACTGTAACAGACTAGAAAAAGAAGTTGAAAATGATTTTATTAGTTCCAATTGACATAAAAATAGACACTGAAAAAAATTCTTAATAACAAAATTAAATTAATTACTTATTCCAAATTATAATTTTAAATTACATTTCTTTTAGATGATTACAGTAATAATCTATGGTAGCTTTGCTTTATTATTAATTCATTATTTGGTGCTCAATTTTCTCTAAATATTTTCAGAAAATATTTAGAAAATACAAAAATATTTTATATCAATGTTGTGAAAAAATAAAACCATGAGAACCATTAGTTCAGATGATTACAAACCATAAACAAAGAAACACACAGAACAATGTCATTTGCATTCAGTTAACCAGAGGGAGACACACACTATAGTGCAAGACAAATCTCACCTACCTTGTTGTTAATTGCCTTCTGCTTTTAACACTGATATCACAGGAAAAGCTTATATAAGAACCATCTTTAATAATATTCAGGGGTATAATTCCATAAAAAGTTTATTTAAACTTTCACCAGAGGGGAGAAATGGACACCTAACACTAAGCACTAAATAATCTTTCTCAGTTTTATGAGAAAGTAAAAACAGAAAACAAAAACACAGTCTCATGAAACTTATGACAAAGCATTGCATGAGTCTACACTGTAGCTGAAGAATTATTACAGTGACATAAGCAATATGAATATACCATCTTAATATAAGATTTATTTTTCTCTTTTTAGTGATTTTAGCATTTGAGATTTTAATTTCTGGTTGGAATTCTTTCTGAAAAATAAAAATGGCAGCTTTGGTGCAGTGCTAAAATCTCTATTCTCTGTCCTGTCCCCAAACCACATCCTCAGGTTAGCCTAGGTCATTGTTGACATCACCAAAGGACTAAGTCTCTGGAGAAGACTATTTATCTGACCTATAATTAGGGAAGAGTTGCATTCTACGTGACAGAAAAATCATGGCAGGCAGTGACCTTTTTTTTTTTTTTTCCTTTTTTTCCCTCCTGTTGCTTCTGCCACTATCACCTAATTTATTTCTATTAATCTCTTCTTCGTGGCATGGCTTTTACTTACTGCTGTGTTTTACTGACTTATAGCATCTGTGCG
Organism: Lepilemur ruficaudatus; assembly: GCA_963574885.1. Classification (NCBI taxonomy): domain Eukaryota; kingdom Metazoa; phylum Chordata; class Mammalia; order Primates; family Lepilemuridae; genus Lepilemur; species Lepilemur ruficaudatus. Next base: position 8,762 of record CAUYRT010026797.1, read on the forward strand.
TTCCTTCTCTTGGTGTGTTTTTAATATCTCTTTCACCATCAAACTTCTACAATAGAATTTTATATATTATTGTTGTTTATTTAATCATCGTAAGCCTTTGTTCACAAAATTCTCACACTGGCCACCTTATCATTGTAAAATCTGTAGATTGATTAGTTTTCCTTGGGTAAGGTAATCATTTTATTTCAATCTGCAGTGTCCAGGAAAGGATGATCTCTTGGAACAGGGTATGAATGATCACTTATGGGACTCACTGAAACAGACACGGTCTGAATGCTAGCCTATAAGATAGGCTAAGAGTGGGGCTGTGGGTGAGAACCATTTCTGGTGGCTACGATAGACATTAGGATGTTAACCTATCCAGCAGAACAAGAGAATAAAAGTGGCTTTTTGAGCTCCTAGTAAATTGTGTTAAATTCTTTGCTTGAATTACTTAATTCACTCTTCATACAAATCCTATAAAGTAGGAATTATTCTTCATATTTTATAGATGAGGAAACTGAAGCTCAGAAAAGTTGCCCAAAGTCATACAGCTATCAAAAGATAGAAATGTCAAGAATCATATTTAATTTTTATATCTTAATTCTTTTTTTCTTGCTTATAGCAGAACATCTGAAACTGGGAAATTCATAAAGAAAAGCGTATTTCTTACAGTTATGAATGCCAAGAAGTCAAAAGTCCAGGGGTCCAATCTGGTGACAGCCTTCTTGCTGGTGGGGACTCTGCAGAGTCTCAAGGTGACACAGGGAATCACATGGCAAGGGAGCTAATATGCTAGCTCAGACCTCTTTCTCTTCCTATAAATCCATCCCACTCCAGTGATAACCCATTAATCCACCTGTGCGTTAATCCATTAATCCATGGATGGATTATTCCATTCACCTGGGCAGAGCCCTCCTGACTCAATCATCTCTTAAAATGTCCACCTCTCAATACTGCCTCATTGGAGATTAAATTTCAACATGAGTTTTTATAGGGGAGAAATAGTCAAAACATATACCCTATATCCAAAGCCTTCCTCTTCCTCCCATATTCCTTAATACAAGCAGATATATTACCTTCCAGAACTTAGAATTTGACAAGATACTTTCTGTTGAAAAAACCAGTTAAAAGGAAATGTCCATGATATCTGGAAAAGTCTAAGTTTCACAGTTATACAAGAAGAGGATTCAGTATAAAATAAGGATTTTTCTCTGGAATACAATTTCTTCAAGTATATATTAATAGTTAGTTACTAGCATGGCACCAACTATACACAGTGGCCCGGGAGCCATCTGAAAATGGATATTAATTGTAAAACACTATATAAATACATGAAATGCATTATTTTCCTACTATTATCAATAAAGAAATTTCTGGAAATAAATAGTAACTATTGTATCAATTGACATCCAAAATTAAGACATATATGAATAGTTCTTAAGTTAGTAGCACTGGGTACCTTGAAGGATATCACAAAGCATTTTATAGAGCTACAAATTTGTAGGGAATTTTTGAAAAATAAAATAAAACTATCACAATTTTAGCACGAAAATAATGCATTTTATATTTTGGCGTATTTAACTTTTGTATTTTATATACACAAGCATAGTTTCTTTCTTTTTATTTTTCTTTCACAAAATTAGGATGCTACTGTAATTAATATTTTGAATCCTCTTGTTAATACCTAACTTATCTTTGGCATTTTCTTATGTCCTTAAGTACTTTTCAAAAGCATCAATTTAATGACTGCATAATATTCAAGTGTATGAGATGGATTACATTACATTAAAACAACAGAGAAGTTCATGAATTTCAGTATCTTTATGCAGAAGCCATGTAACTTTTCTTCATATTGTTCCAATTTTAGTGTGTATGTCTGATAAATACACTCTTACAAGGATTTTCTGTAACCTTTTACAGATATACAAAGACTAACTCTGACTGCAACATTTGGGGTCTTTGATGTGTCCTCAGTGGTCCCTTATTTTTCACTGAGTGCAATTCAATGTTCTTGGGCTGAGCTGGTTGTCAGGCCTTGCCGTATGTTAGCCAGACTCAACTGTTTTCTGCTCCGTGTTTATGGTCTGCCCCACATTCTTCTACCTTCAGCCTTTTGTTTACACGCTAGGGTCAGACTGCTTAGGTTTTTCCCCCTGGTTCCTCACGTGTAAATTCTTCCTTTCTTCAAGGACCACCTCTGTTTTGCTCCTACAATGAAACTTTCTTTCCATCCATCAACCAAGAGGATCTGTTACTCTCTCAGCTGTCACAGCTCTTAACCTTGTGGATTTTTCTTATGGCATTCATTACTTCCTATCACGGACTATTTGAAGGAACTGTAAATCAAACAGTTAATACATGGTGTTCCCAGAAGCCCAGTATCTAAGAGCTTTCTCTTTTCTACCTGTATTTTGAACCAAATGACACACACACACAAACACACACACACACACAAAAGTCTAGCAGCAGATGGGAATCAAATAGCCCCTTAATTACAGATAGAGCAAAAATTGCTTTCTAGCACTACTTACCTTGTCACTGACAATGTTGCTCTTGTAAAATTTATGATGTACAGGAAGAGATTCCTTTGGTGCTTCTTGTAGGCAACTGACTTCCAAATGGAAAGGGAAGAAAGGAACTTGACTTTGAATACCCAGTTTCTCTCTCAAATTCACTCTCAAGAAATTTATTTCAATGACGCAGGAAAAGGGTCGGGAATGAGGCACATTCCATACCAACACTGCTTAGCTTTTTTTGTCTCTTAACCAACTGGACTTAATCATTAAGCCCTGGTCACTCAGAGACGGATCTTTCCCTCTTTGGAAAGGCAATCAGTATCCCATTGGGAAATCCTGCTCCCATCTTCCTGAGGCTGCTTCTTGAACCTCACACCTTTGTAGATTTCCCAGCAATGTTGCTAGGGTGAATATTTTGTAGCAGAAGATGCAGAGATATGTCTGGAGAGCTATGTTGAAAGATTCCAAGTCCACCCTGTATTCAAGACTAAAACTTCACTCTGTATTTTATTATCATCCCACTGAACATGAAATATGTTCATCCACTTTGCCCCCCTGCAGAGTTAGACCCTTCAGTGCTGCATCTGGGGCTGTTCCCAGGAATGGGTACAGTTCCTTTTGGCTCTGACATGCCTCACTGTTAAAGAGTGAATAGGTCACACATTTTACCACAGCACTGACTCTCACTGGTGAAGCACACATTGCCGATGCCTACTGAAGTATTCCCAGGCAAATGTGTGTTGCCAGAACCCGTTACTAAAGGCTGGCGTAGCAGAGACATAGTGATATCTGAGGTAAGGAGGGTTAGACAAGGAAAATCTTGAGGTCTGTTTGTCTAGTATCCTAGTCAATCTAAGCCAGTTGTCTGAAGTCCATAACCTGCAAACAATTGGGAAAACTCTCCCTGCATGAGAGATTCATCATACCTGGGGAACAAAAATTCACCTTCTCTCATAGTGAGACATGACTGACTTCTTGCAATCTTTAAAATTCGCAATGTTGGCAGCCACAAGCAGAAGTTTATTTTGAGGTGTATTTTTAATCCACCACATTCAAATCTTTTAATTTCTAGTTCTCCTCTCCAGAAAGGTGTTATGAGAGGACATCTCCTCCAGACTTTTTCTTTTTTCTTTTTCTTTTTTTTTCTTTTGAGACATAGTCTCACTCTGTTGCCTGGATTGGAGTGCAGTGGTATCATAGGAGCTCACAGCAACCTCAAACTCCTCAGCACAAGTGATCCTGCTGCTTCAGCCTCCAAGTAGCTGGGACTACAGGCGTGTGCCACCACAGCTGGCTAATTTTTGTATTTTTTGTAGAGATGGGGATCTCCCTATGTTGCTCAGGCTGGGCTCAAACTCCTGGGCTCAAGTGATCCTCCTGCCTTGACCTTCCTAAGTGCTAAGATTACTGGCATGAGCCACCATGCCTGGCCCCCCTCCAGACTTTTGCAAGAGGCATTGTTAGTCCTATGCCTCTGCCACGTGCTCCTTAAACTGTGTGAATGTTTCGGGACTTGCCTGGAATAGTAAGACCTATTAGGAGTCATTTAATTATCCCAGTGAGAGATGACGGTGACTTGGATCCAGGTAGAAGTGTTGGAAGGGGGTGAAATGATCAGAACTTGGGTGTCTTTTGAAGATAAGCCAGGATTTGATTATAGATTGGCTAGGTGTATCACGTAACACCTCCCCCAAGAAAGCAGTTAAGTATTTTAAGCACTATCTTCCTAGTCTTACCCTTCAGATCTGTCCAGAGTTTTTACAATCACTGGGTATATCTATACCTATCTTTAACGGGTTGTTTACCAATTACTTATAATGTGACTTCTCGACCTGGAACTCTTAGCTGCATCCAGACATCAGCTTTCTCTATGGCAGGGATGGGGGTTTTAAGTCTTTTCACCATGGACCCTTTGGTGAAATCTGGTGTGGTTTAGGTACCTCTTCTTAGAATCATGCTTTTAAAAATGCATAAAATAAAGCACATAGATTTATAAAGAAATCGAATACTATTAAAAAATAGTTATCAAGAAATGTTTAAAATTATACATGTTATATATGTAATTCTTTATTCATACATTAAGCAAAAAGATCTAACATTGAGTCCAATGACTACTTTAATTTCAAAGTAATAATAAACATAAATGATACGTTAAGATCTTGGCAATAAGGTAATGTGATGTAAAAATATGTGTGATTTAACGGCTATTCATCATTGAAGAAAATACTAAATTTTGGTTTTCCAGCTGATATTAGTTAATGAAAATGCAATGGATTTTCATTGTCATCCAAGTTCATGGACCTACTTTGAGAAGGAGCTGACCTGAAAATATGTTCTCTACTAGAACATGTTTGAACTTTGGAAGGAGGTAAGTATAGTATGAAGAAGTGGGGAAGTAGGTTCCTGTTCTAACACCTATTGTATGGAAGGTGCTACACTGGATTTTTAATGTACATCATCTCATTTAATTGTCAAAGCAATGTTGCATGTGAGATATTATTTCCATGCTATAGATTGAGAATTTTAGACACTGAGAGTCAGAGTGATTTGTCTAAATTCCCATGACTGTGAATTTCTGTCCTGGGACTAAATCCAGGCCTGCTCCACTCCAAAGCACATACACTTTCGTCTAGGAATCACAGTGATCTCATAGCATTTGGGTAGAAATCTTATCACCTCCACAAATTTTTAAACTCCTTCATTCCAGGGTTCAAGTTGAAGTTGTCTCAGCATCTCCCACCAGCTTGATGGAGTCTTTCACATGTTGCCTTATGCCTGTTATATTTTGATTTGTAATTATTAAAATAGCTGAACACCTTTATAACACAAAACAAATGTCAAAATATTTTTAAATGCCACTATTTTCATCTTTATGGAAGAGCAATATAGGAGTTAATGCACATGACTACAGGAGAATCTGATCTCTGCAGAGATACTGGATAAACTTATACTACATCAGCTACTGAATAATATTGTGAATTAAAAGCCTTCCTGGAGTGCCTCACCATGCCAGTGGATGTATTCTTGATTATGAATTACATACAGAAGCTGTACGGGGAAGAGCATCCAAATCTCTAAATTAATATTATCACAGCAAAAATAAACAGGCTAATTAGCATTAACTATAATGAAAATACAACTACTTGTTCAATGGTCCTGATTACATAGTTTACTTAGTAAAAACATAGGCGTAGAAATTTCTTTAACTGAGAGAAGTGATAGTTGTTAACCTTAAATCTTCTCTTTTTCCATTAAAGGCCGCTAGCATATTAATTGCATCATCAGCCTGTTTATTGATTTTAATGCCTTGCAGTCTGCAAAAAATGAAAGTCTCTCGAGTTGTTTTAGGATTCTTTGAAATTTAATACATACAGTGATTTGGGGATAGTGAGGTTCCACTGGCCAGTTTTAATTAAAAAATACAATACAGTGAAAAATAAAATTCTGGGTTGGCCAAATTACTTTTTGTTCAGTGGGGAAAAACTCCAGATAAATCAGACTTTCTTGCATTACTTTACTAATGAGAAGGTACAAGCCAAGCAAAAATCTTTTTTTTTTTCTGAAATGGCAATTTGTTAGAACTAGAAGTTTTATTTCTTACTGATTAGTAATAGATATAAAGAGACTCATTACTCTTGAGTGTCCTGGCTTGAAGAATGTTGACACAAGACAAAATTCAGAGAGATTTTGAGTAATTCTATCAGTCCACGTATAAAGAAGATGCATATTCTATTTTGTTGTTTGTTTTTACCAAATATGTTCCCCCAAAATAGAAGCAAATATTAATACAATAGACAAATGCTGACATTTCTAATATATTTTTAAAAATTAAATTCAGCATTAGAAAATACAGCATTGAAAAAATACTTTTTATTCTAATTATTTACATTCCTCAAGCTTAATGCTTGGGCTTGTGCCCCCAAAACACAGCACATTGGATTATTGAAAAGGGTCTGGAACCTAAAAGATTTGAAAATAGCAGGATTTCCAGGTACATCCCTGTGTCAGCAGTGGTCCCCAGACACCGAAGTAGTATTTACACACACAGTGTGGGAGCTATTCCTAACGTGACATTTTGGGGAACATCTTTCTATTTTTTGGTACTTGGCAGAATATGTGACAGCAACCAAAAAGGATTAGTCATTCTTGCTTTTATTGTTCTGCTGTGTGATTAAATGGCTTGACACAAAGCTGTCTTCGGCATAGTTGGAAGAGTCCTGACTCCACTCAGTGGTTTGATGGGACGTTAGTAAAAACCCAATTAACTAGCCCTGCTAGGTACTTGTCTTCCAGTAGAATCCCATTGTACTAATATGGGAGACAGGTAAGACCAGCTGTGAGTTTTGAGGGTTACAAGCCAAGGGAATTGACCTCAGATTTTTTAAGTTTAGAAATCTGATAACTATCAATTTACCCAAACATCTTCAGGCTAGTGGAAGGACTAACATATGGGCTTAGAGACCAGACTCTTCCAAATGCTCAATGGTTCTAGCTCAGGCAGAAATGTCTTCTTGACCCAGAAGAGCTTGCTTAAGTTCTCATTTTCAAGTGCAAAATGGGGACAATAAGACTAACACTGCGGGTCTATGGTGAGAAGAGTAATCACAGGTGAAAACCATCTGACTGAATGCCTGGCACATAGAAGGTGCTCAATAGGGAGAGCAGTGGTAGCATGGCACAATATAAAGAGACTTTTATTTTAGAAAGATAAGTTTGGTAAACAGAGTAGAGTGAGGGCTGAAAGTGAGGGGTAAATCCCAACGCAGAAAGGCTAACTCTGAAAGTCTAGGACGATAATCTAACACAAAAGGCTGATTTCTAAAGCGAAATACTAATGTGCTTATTTGTAATAAGGTAACTATAACATTGAGGTCTATTACATGTGATATTGATGTTCTCTACCTTTTCTAAAAATCATTATTCACACAAATTATACGAGGAGACAACTTAGTATTAATGATTTTCCAGCTTAGGTTCCATCTGTGTACAATTGCACTGTCATTCTGCCTCTGTGTGAAGAGGAACAAAAATTGTATTTCACTCAACAGTTAAATGAATTGTGCATTTCTAAAGGGCACTCAGGTATTACTGTCATGGACACTTTATGTAAGCGTAACATAGCAAATGACAATACAAAACTAAGCAAAGATGGGCAGGCCCACTGGAACACAGTAATTGACTTTCATTTTGCATCAGTTTTATTTTCAAAGTGATTGTATTTCAAGGGCCCACTTGCCCAGCCAGGGTCCAAGATTGACAAATCTATCTTTCCCTCCTCTCAGATTTAACCTGATCAATTAACATGTCCTGCTGGCAGCCAACACGAATCTCCGTTGATCTCTATGTAAAATCATGAGGCGAGGTGTTCTTTCCCGGTGTAATTGAGCAGTTAGTCTTGATAATCACCTAACCTTTAGAAAATGAACAAATAACCAAAGTTTCAATAACTTTAGATTGTCAGTTGTTTTCTCACATAAAAATGGTCATGGTTCTCCATCACAAAGGAGCTTGTAACGCAATGATTTTTCCCTCTGACATTCCGGACTGAGGAGTCAGGCTCCTGATTAAAAACCTGTGTGGGCCTTTTCAGATTTGATCGTAGGCAATTACAAAAGTACCCATCAGGCCTCACAGGGGAGAACTGCCTTCCTCACACCAGAATTGGTCCAAGTCAGCACACTGCAGACTCTGAAGGGAGTTGCAGTCAAGGGCTCAATCGCCTGGTCTGTCACACTCTTCCCATGTTTACATTCCTAACCCTAGCAACTTCATTTCTGGGTCTTTTTATGTGAGGCCTTGGATAGAGATCTTCTTCAAGTGCCTCTCTGAGCCTCCCTATAGGGGGAGAGAGGGAAACCCAATACTTTTCCACTCCCAGTCTTTCCCTTTGCCCTCTCCCACCCCACCTTAGGGGCCATAAAATTGCCTGAGTCTTTGATTTTGGGCTCCCTCAATATGTGAGACAACCCCCGTGTCTCTCCTGATCTACCTCACCCTCGACTGGGGTGCTGTTCCATGGGGGAGGTACGAAATAGGGAGGATTGCGTTTCCCTCCTTTTAGCCTCTTGCTAGTGCCATCGCAGTAACTGATTACAGACTTAATTCTCTCATTGTTGGCGAGTTGCTTTAACCAGCTGCCCTGACACATGACAGCTCACCTCTCTCTCTCCCAGCTCAGATGACCTCCCGACACTTAAACAGCTTTCCTTGCCACAACTCTCATACTTTGGGATGCAGCGAAAGTACTTTATGTGTACTTCCCATGTAAGTCATGCAGAAAATTCAAAATCCACGTACTCACAGGCTGAGTTTAATGATGTCTTAATTTTTTTTTACTACGTAATCAAGGACTTTCTTAAGTGAAGCTGGCCGTGTCTCTCTCTCTCTCTCTCTCTCTCTCTCTCTCTCTCTCTCTCTCTCTCTCTCTCGCACTGCAAGCGCATGGCAGTTAAGTAAAGATTGTAAGTACTGGTATAGTTCATGTACCAATTGACAATTTGGATCATTATTTATCAGTCCTATGTTCCCAGTGCCTGACATTTTGTGCCATTTGTTGAATGTTGGGCTACATGAATTGAGGACCTGCCTCTCAAGCGTCAGCACCTCCAACTTGTCTTTTTCCGTCTTATACTCAAGTAGCTCCCCAATATGCGATGTTTTATGCCTGCATTCCCATAACATAACCTCTGCCTTTGCTTCTTAGAAACACACACACACACACACACACACACACACACACACACACACCCCTTTTCAAACTCCTTAATAATTCTGTGCTTCTAGGGTATCCTGTCTCCTGCTTGCCTCATCACTGACAACTCTATATCATCATATTATTCATTTAGTTCAGTGGAAGTATTATGGATTAATTGCCTGTTACTAAGCTCGTAACACTGGCTCATATGAACTGGCTTTTCTGCATTGATCTCTGCTACAGGCAGAGGCTCTGTAAGACCGTGGGTAGCTGCAGTAATTATGGCCTTGGGCAAGCCGGCCAGTTGGATGGCATTATTGAAACCTTAAAGAAATATACAACTGCAACCTCCTAGAGGATCCAAAGACTATTGAAAGCCTTTCCTCTAAGCTCAGGAACAAAGCAGGGATGCCTGCTTTTACCACTTTTATTCAGCATGGTACCGGAAGTCCCAGCCAGAATATTTAGGCAAGAACAAGAAATAAAAGGAACCTAAATAGGAAAGCAAAAAGTAAAATTATTTCTGTTTGCAGATGACGTGATGCTATATGTACAAAACCTTAAAGACTCCACAAAACTATTGTTAGAACTAACAAGAAAATTCAGTAAAGTTGCAGGATAAAAAAAATCAACATATAAAATTCAGTTGCATTTGTGTACATTAACAATGAATCATCCAAACAGGAAGTTTTGTGTAAAATTATATCGTTTTCCTCATATCTCAACCTAATGACAGAAAATATTAGCACTAAGTTTAAAAACATCCAAAGTCAATATAATGGCTACAGTATATTCATGATAAAGAATTGAATGGCTTATGCAAAATAGAAATTGTACTTCACCATGTAAATTATAAAGTCAAAGCTAGTGATGAATATAAATAAGATTGAGTCTAGCAAACATTAATACATAATTTTCTCTTAAGTTAGACTTGCTCACTTCTTTTGTTCTTTCAATATTTATTTATCATATTGTGCTATGCTCCAGATGTTGTTCTAGAAATCCAGCGCTTTCCTTGTCCTCTAGGAGTTCACAGTGTGGTTGGCTAAATGTACATATTCTTAAGACTCATTCTATCTTATTGTGCTGTAATTGGTATAGTTACTTACAGATTCATTCAGATTATATTGTTTGAGCTTCTATTATGAGCCGGTCACTGTTGTGGGCACATATTAATGAATCATGACTTTTTCTATGTGATTTTTAAAGATTCGTTAGTTTTCTCTGTTAAAGCTCTTCATTCTTTTTTATTAATAGCTTAAAAAGTAATTTAAAAATCACTGAAATGCTGAATTCTTAGTAAATAAGTAAGTTTAAAATACGGGTGCTATTTTCATTAAGAGAAATTTTATCTCCTCATACATTCTGTAAGGGAGAAAAGGGTTTCCTTGAAGAATTATCCAATTCTACTGTCTAAACAGGGAATACAACAGCATTGTCTAAGAGTCACAGAAAAAGAAATTATTTTAAGTAGATGGTTTAGAATGAGAAAAAAGTGATTTATTTGTATTATTGCAATAAACTTCAGAAGAGTTACTAGCTTAGTATTTAAAGAAATATTTGTATTACTTAACTTACCAATAAAGATTCAAATTTATCATGCCCTCAGTCTGAAAGTATTTAAGTGGTATAAATGGAATTAAAGATAATTTTGTATCAGATGGAGAAGATAGTGCATGACTATGCCCACGAACTGTTATTTTCCTGTACAACAAAATAAAAAGAAGACTAGTATCTTTTTGGTGTATATACTTATTTCTTCCATCAAGGGAGTTCTGGTAGGAAAATAATGGTTATTTTTTTCTCCCAATGAGAAAAGACAGCTTTAAAGTAAAGAAGTGGAAATTGATAACTCAGAATAAAAGAGAATTGCCTTTGCCTGAAATAAATATCCAGGGGCTCAGAGTTGGAAATTTGGAAGCTCTGGTGCAAGCATTTCACTGTGGTGAAACTGGAGGCATCTGAACTTAAAGCTAGGAGAGATATCTAATGACATTCCTTATCACAGACCACCCCCCCCAAAAAATGGCTAAGTCACACATTGGGTGAAAATCTTATTTATTTTTTAAATTAAAAAAATAATTTTAAATTGACAAATAACAATTGTATATATTTATCTGGAGTTTCTGTAAGCGTATACATTGTGAAGTGATTAAATCAGGCTAATTAACTTATCTGTCACCTCATATACTTATCATTTCTTTGTTATGAGAACATTTAAAATCCTACCAGCCTTAAAAAAGAAGAAAATTCTACCATTTGCGAAAACATGGATGAATCTAGAGGACATTGTGTTACCAGAAATAAGCCAGACTCAGAAAGACAAATACCACGTGGATTCACTAATATGTGGTGTGGAAAAAAGCAGAACTTACAGAAATGGAGGGTAGAATGGTGGTTACCAGGGGCTGGTGGGGAAGGGAAATGTTGGGCAAAGTGTACAAAGTTTCAGTTAGATAGGAAGAGTAAGGTCCAGTGATCTATTGCACAGCATGGGAACTATAGTTAGTAATAATGAAAGTTCTAAAAAATGAAAAAAGTTATTAGAAAATTATAACTACTTTCAAAATTTAAAGCCCTGAGATTTATCTGAGTACCATAATCAGGAAAATAATTTCCCAGAACCATAAGAAAATCGAATGTTACTTCTAAGGTCATCAACACTTTGGAATAGTGTATTGGTTTTATATGGGAGTTGCAAATCTGTGGTTCAATATTCCTATATTTGCAGATCTGAAATTGAGATTTACTCATCAAAAATTGAAATTGTATGTATGATAACAGAAGTTAGAGATCAGAAAGGAAAATAAAATTGTGTTGTAGTTTTCTTTAAACATTTTAACCTACTTAATTTTAGAAACCGAAGAATAGAGTTGCTTTTTAATGCTTTTGGATTTATGCATAATATTGTACTTATTTCTGCCTTCTTGGCTGCTCCAGTTTCATTGCCTCTGGGAATATTAACCAAAAAGATTAAAAACACAAATTATCATAACTAATAAAATCTCTCCGTAGGCAATATTAGCAAAAAAAAAAAAAAAAAAAAAAACACCTATATTTCTATGGGAACCTGGTTCATACTGCCCATGCTAACTACTAGTCTGACCAAAGTTATGTTTTCCTTGGATGTATATTTTATAACAGAAGAAAATTGAATTTATTTTGTTCTTTGACTTTACCTATCACTTAATTATTCATTGTCACATGATGGCTTATACATTTTTTTCTCTGTTTGAATCAGTATTCAAATAAGTCATATTTTCTGATTGATTGATAATGCTATTCTGAACTTTACCACAATCTGGATTATGCAGATTTTATCATTGTGGAGTTATTTATCATGTTACTCTGTGTTCTGTATTTTCTGCAAATCAAAGTTAGCTGTAGAGGCTTGATCATGTTTAGATTTGATTGCCTTGGCAACATGGTAAATTCTTCTATCAGGAGGCACTCAATGTCTGGCTATTCTTCTGTTGGTGATGTCAGAAGCCAGTAGTGGATTGGGGTTACAAAATGGTGACATTCCAAAACTATCATCTTTCTGGTCTTTTTAATTTGAGAAACTTTTATAAAGATACGTTGTTCTTTTTATCTATTACAGTTGTGAGCTACATGATGATATTTCAGTCAATGACCAACCACATATACAATGGTGGTACCATAAGATTATAATGGAGCTGAAAAATTCCTGTCACCTTGTAACATTGTAGCCCAACACATTACACATGCGTTTGTGGTGATGTTGGTGTAAATAAACCTACTGCACTGCCAGTGATATGAAAGTATAGCACATACAATTTTGTATAGTACTTAATACTTCCTGATAATAATAAATGACTGTTACTGGTTTAAGTATTTATTATACTATACTTTTTATCATTATTTTAGACTGTACTCCTTCTTTAGAAAGTGTACCGCTTATAAAAATGGTAAATTGTAAAACAGCCTCAGGGAGGTCCTTCAGAAGGTATTCCAGAAGTCCTGTTATCATAGGGGATGGTAGCTCCACACGTTCTTCCCCCTGAAGACCTTCCAATGGCACAAGATGTGGAGGTGGAAGACATTGATATTGATGATTCTGACCCCATGTAAGCTTAGGATAATAGCTTCCTTGCTAGCTAGTACAGTGAGATGTTTCAGAATTATTGATTGCCCACCCAGATCTGGAATCAGCTATTTCTTTCAAGACCTTTGTTTCCTTTTAGTGGAAAATCACAGTTAGAGACCACAACCTGGGTGCTCATTTCTGCTGATTTCATCATTGTTTTCAACTTTTTTTCAGGGGATAAAGTGAAAAAAATACACCCACAAATATATAAAAACATATCAATGCAAAATTAATATAAATAGATATGTGTATGTCATTATGAATTCTATTGATACATTCAATTCAAATTTAAATTCAGGACTAAAGGTCTTTTTTTTTCTTGTATTTTAACCTAACATCTTTTGTATGCACCTCTTTTTCTCCCTACAACAAAAATCAAGAATCCTGATTTATGACCACACTGGGAATTATAGGACTAGAATATCACATAATTACTCAATTCCTTTATTCCACAATTTACACATACTACTTCAGAATAACAATACCAACATGCCAACCACCAACACCACTGCCAACAATATAATTAATTTTAAGTTTAAGATTTTGATTTTGTTTTTACAGTTACTTTTGTCCTTAAATTATACCCTGCAAAGCAGTGCAATTACTGTGTTGTAAGATCACTTGAAGCAGTTCCTTTCTGTGTGGTCATACCACCAATTAGATACACATTTAATTTTGTTTATTTCATTTTCTTTTCTGTTTTTAAGGATTTTTTATTTTAGTTTTATTTTATAAGAGCCAAATTTAATTGTCTCAAAAACATTTTTTGGCAGGAGGGAAGTTTTATTGACTCCATTTCACAGGTAAAGAAATCAAGACTCAGAGATGTCTAGTAAATCATCTAAGTCAAACAGCTAGAATTTGAATCTATATTAATGCAGAAGTACAATTTTTAAATGCCATGTTATTATATGACTTTGAATAAATTTCATGTAGGTCTAAATGAACTGCTTTGTTATAATCAGTAAGTAAATTTCTGATTTTGAGTATAGTTATTGCTGAATGTTTAAGTAAAGGAAAAGTGAATTTTTGCTTCCATTCTACTAGCTCAATATTTCTGTAAAAATATGCAGATTTTTCTATATTTATTGTTCTGATTTTTGATTTATAGCTGACATGCAAGACAATTTACTTCTTTACTATCATTTCCTTTGCTTATAAAGTGGTATTAACATCCACTCTTTTACTTAATTAACAACTCTATATTGAGTTTCTACTATGCTAGAAAACATTCTGTTCCTGGTGAGGGGACAAGAGATAAGATACTTCCCACTCGAAAGGAGATTGTACTCTATATAGAAAGATAGAACTCTAAATAAGCAATTTTAATATGTCATATTACATGTCAATTAGACATGTCAAACTAGGTCAGATGCTAGGTGCCATAGGTACAGGTAGGCAAGACACCTGGTACAGCTGTAAAAGTATGTATCCTCAGGGAGTTTCAGCTTGGGTGAGTGCTGAAGAACAGTTAAAATAAACCAGATTGGGTATGGGAGGAATGAAATTTTTCAGTGTAAAAGAGTAGAGAGGAACAATAATTTGAAATGTTATCTAGCGTGTATTTCTTTCTTTGTGACTCCATTTACCATGAAGCCTATCCAACATTAAAACAGACTTAAATATAAAAATCTTCATGTGTTAATGTTCTTTTAAAAATGGACTTTGCCAACTTATTAAGACCAAAGTTGAATTATTTTAAAGAAAAACATTAATGTCCTATTTTATTTTTAAGAGATGTAGAAGGAAGAATAAAGCAATATTTATTTATAAGGCACAAAATAAAGTAATATTTGGGAATTATTCAGCTAATTTTATCATTTCAGACCAGGCTGAATAGACTACAGTGATAAAATTTACTGTTATGCCATATCCTTCATGGTGTCATTGTGTAAGAAAAATTCATTTATTTTATGGTCTTCTTTTCATTTGGTACATTTCCTAGAATTGTACAGAAATCCTTACAGAAAGTCTAAAACCATAATGATTTGCTGCCGTAAGTATGTGGGTGGGAAAGCCAACATGTCTGAGTAATTTATAAAACCTATGTGCTAGCAAAGTAACATTTGTTCATATGCTTGTGTATGTAAATCCTAAAATTATATGGACTGTAAAATGGGCTCTAACATATTGTGCTTTAGACATTTTGAATTAATGTAAATAGATGTAGTCTTTAAAAAGGAGACTTTGAGGTTTATTACCTAGAAAAGGGAGGAAAAGAACCCCAAAAGAATGAAGAGTCGATTTCTTTCTTTACTTTGAGTTTCATTATGTATTTTTTTTTGGTAAGTTCATAGCAGAGAGTGTCTTGAAAGTAATTCTGTATTGTAAGAGGCAGACACTTGAGAGAAAAATGCTTTGGAATGCTATGTACTTTTCTGTGCATGTCAAGAGTAAAGCCTGGTTGAATCAGGGCATTGAGATCTATCTCTTAGCACAGAGAAGAGAAAAAATGTGCAATGGCAAAGCATAGTTTTTCTGTTATATAGTGAGGAGATTAAGATCCTTCTGAATTGGAGTAGAGACTGAAGAACATTGGTAAGAACAGAAAGAACATTTAGGTCGGCGAAGAGTTTGGCAACGTCTTCTGGCCTTTTCTTTCGAGAGGGTATCTTGAAGGAAGAGGGACAATAGAAGGCCTAGGTAGGTATGGAGATCTGAGCTCTTGGGAGAGGCAGTATTGCAGTCTGTCTGTCTATTTATCTATCTATATATCTACCTCGAACTGCTATCAGTGGCAAACTTGCTAATGTTTAATATAAATGTTATAGAAAGTAGGGCTTCTCTTTGATGTGAAGGCTTACTATTACTGATGGACTGGGAAGTTGAAACAAGAAAGAAATCAATCACATCCACCATTCCAAATGGTATAAAAATTTTAACATGTAAACACAAATATGAAGACTAATGTGAAGACTAGAGATTGGAAGTTGGTCATTATTGCAATGACATTAAAATATGCAGAAAAATTTAAGCAAAACAAACAACCACCACCAACAAAAAACACCACGCTGTCACTTTTTGAAACTTAAACAGGTATTTAATAATCGTAGTAACAAGTAAATACCATTGCTTTGGTCTAGAGTTAAATTTTCATAGTGCTGAGTTAGAAAAGTCATTTCACATATAGTCAATTGAGTTTAGTTTTAAATGAAATTGACAAGGGAGACGATGGTTGAGAGATTTTCTGTGTAACTTTGTAATGGAGAAGTATCTCAACACACAATTTGGGGTATAATATATGCAATCATGTATGGAATTTTGCAGCCAGTCAGGTAGATTGTCACAGAAAAATTTGTAAAAATATATATGCATTCAGGTAGACATCTGTTATATTTGCATGCAGAGGGCCATGATTAAATGAGTGCCCACTCAATGAAATTATTTATCAGTAAATAAAACAGCTGAGGAAATTATTTTCTTATTAATTATTTGTGTAAATGTGACTGTTAAACTTCCTCATTATCTACACTTTTTCTTTTTTTCCAAAATTTTCGTGAAAGCTTAAAATGAAATGGATTTTATCTGAGGGTGAGGACTGAGGTCACTGGATTTCTGTTTTGTATGGCAAGTAGCAGGCTGATCTTGTTTCACATAGACAACTAACTTATAATTTACAAGCATCTTGAGGGCAAGGACTTGGTCTTTCTAAATCCCTTTTTCTCCATACCAAATATCTAACATTGTAGAGTGGAGTCTTATCTTATAAATTATTGGTCAGCAGTAGGATGGGGGTGGGACTTTATGTTCTAAACTTTGCACATAAAGCAAAAATTGAACCTGTGGAAATGCTCTTGAAAATACCTTACATCATTAATTAAGAAGCAGAAGGGAGACATAACATCTTTTAATAATTCCAGCACAGTTAGCTTTTCCTGCATTTTTGGAGCATATGATTGGCTGGCTGAATAACATGTTAGCTATTTTTCTTGCATTTTAGAATCCAAGTTGAATCCCTCAAAATGCACCCCATGTCTTTAAATACTATCATGATATTTAATTCTTAATATATAAAGTTGAATTTCTCTAAGTTAAATATGTGTATAGTGTGATCTTATGCATGATAGGTGCTCAAGGAAAATTTGTTGAATAACTGATTAATTTAAAATATTAATTTTTTCTAGAGATAATAGATAAATATCAAACAAAATCTCCTGATAATTTTGTTAGCCTTCTTCATAGTATGGGGCATTTATTTACAAGGTCAGTGCATGCCTCCAACTCCATAGCAGGGGTTGAAGAGTTGTCTGATGGTAGGTGTTATTTTACAACTCATGAAAGGTAGGGGCTATAACTCTCTTGAGCTATGACTGTTAACCAGCTATAGATATGTGCGATCTCAGTTCTGCCAGTAGCTTTGCAGTGGAGGGGACACAAATATGCATAATTATTCTGGCCAAAATACACAGATTATCTCTGCCTTATGGTGAAAATGATGCCTTTGCAGTTTTTCTAAGATGTACATACCCATCATAAGGTACCAGATCTACACTTGTTGAATTAATAATGCCTGAAAATCTGAATTTTGTCAGAGTCCAGTAAAATATAATTGGAAGGGTGTCTTCACCTAAAATAGGTTTCTCGAAGAAGTCCAGAAACATAATATGAAAAAAAATCTATTATGGACTGAATGTTTGTGTCCCTACAAAACGCACATGTTGAAATCCTAACCCTATGTTTGATAGTATTAGAAAATAAAACTTTTGGGATGTGATCAGTTCATAAGGGTGGAGCTCTCATGGATGGGATCAGTGCCTTTGTGAAAGGGACTCCAGACAGCTCTCTTGGGCTGTTTCTGCTCCATAAGGATACAATTAGAAGACCTCAATCTGCAACCCAGAAGAGGTCCCTCAACAGAACTGACCATGTTGACACTCTGATCTCAGACTTCCAGCCTCCAAAAGAGTGAGAAATAAATTTTTGTTGTTTATAAGCCACCCAGTCTATTGTATTCTGTTATAGCATTTTGAATGGGCTAAGACCAAAATCTTAATAGCTACCAGTGTTGTTACTTCTAGTTGTCATCATTCTGTGATAGCTTTCAAATCCATTGAGTTTATTAAGGAAGCAACCATCCTCATAGGAAATGAGTCATTATTTTATGGGCAAAAGAAGAACAAGATCAACACTGAGGCCATATATCTCTGTAAAACTTACTGTTATGGAAAAACAATAGGTTTTATTCTCTCTGACATAAAAATAAAAGCAAAATCTGAACAAAATTTGTAATAAAGGCAGCAATGAGCTCAATGGTAATTTAAAAAAGAATATTTTGCCATGAAAACTTGCTTTCTCAATTAAAATGATGGATTTCCAAAGATCATGGATGCCTAGTCTACTCTTCAGAGGAAAAATAAATCACCATTACAAATAGGAATCTATTGTTTTCCTTTTAGTAATTAATATACTATCCATAAAGCATGTTTTTATTATTTTATGAGAGTATTATTGCCCTATATGAAATATTTCATAAACAAAAATCTTTTTCTTTTGTGGTGGTGATAGTTTTTGAAACTGTGATTAACTTAGAGGCAAAGAGATAATAACAATTTGTAAGTTATTCCTCCCTTCAGATAGATTGATCTTTATCAATGCAGAGACAAAACTACTCGAAGTCAGCAGAAAAATAATTTATGGCCTAATAAAGTCATTATTTTGAGGGACATAAATGAGTATACAGATAAGGAAGAACAAATTTTGTCTTTTGGTTTAGTTTTTCTTTTGAACATATTAATTTCTGATTAAGGAAATATATCCATCATATTTAGATATTTTTGCTTGACTTTCACACAACTAATTTCCATAAAAATAAAAATTTCACCCATATAACTATAGAAACAGAGATATATTATGTACACAATAAACATCATTCCCTTAATTTTTCAGCATTATTTATTTCATAATAGGTAATACAAAATATGTAAAACACATAAAAATACTGTGTAAATCATATATTCATTTCTACAGCTTACATGAATCCCTTACATACATATTTCTTTTTGGATATAAAAAAATCCTTTGGAAAATCAAGATAAAGTCTTTCCTGAACAAATTCTAGAATCAATCACTGTGTGATAATAATATTTCATATTTATATGGTGCTTTACAATTTATAAAGCACTTCCATATATATCATCACGGTTTTAGGCAGTATCTTCCCTAAAAACAAATCTGCATACTAAAAGTTATCCAGGTACCACAGATGGAAGGGACAGAAAAGAGAAAGTCAATGGAAAGATGCTGAAATGAATGAATCAGAAGATAGAGGATGTCTTAGGCCAAAGTGGATGATTTCAAGAAATGAGTGTTCAATGTTATTCATACCAACTACAGGAGAGAAATCATATAAGACTGAAAATCATCTGTTAGAGCCGGCAATTGGAAGGCAGGTGGGAGAGCAATTAGAGAGAAGCTGTGGACAGAGGAGAATTTACTGTGACACTAATGGAGTAGAAACCTTGGGGCCACTCAAACGCATATTCCCCTTCACATTCCTAATTTTGTAATCCATTTATTTAAGCAGCCCTCAGAACTGTCAGCTTTTGGTCCCACAAAGCCTGAATCACTCCTGATTTTGGTGTTGAAAGCCTGACAGGAGTTGAGATATAAACATTCTTGAATGTTTCTAACACAAAGAGATGATGAATATTTGAGGTGATGGATATCTCAGTTATTCTGATTTGATCATTTCACATTGTATGCATGTATTGGAATATCACATATACCCCATAAATATGTACAATTATTGTGTATCAATAAAAAAGGAGCTTTCCTGTGCTCAAGGAGGGTATACGTGTATATATAAAGCCTTCTTCAGGGCTGTGTGTGTCCAGGACAGTCAGACAGCCCCACACTAACAGGGGCCCCACACTCGGTGTTTATTGCCCTTTCACTGCTGCTTGAGATTCTTAACAGCTTTATCTTTTAATTTGTATTTTGTAAGTGAGGTCTGATCAGCCTCCCACCTCCAGGGGACAGATTCTCTCCCTTCTCCCCGAGCCTCTGGTATTCCAGGTCTACCTGGCTCCCACCTCCCTGGTTCCCATGGCCAGCTGCTGTTGCCTCTGCCCCTGAAAGGACCATGGGCATAGGTATGAGAAGGGTCAGGGTTGGGTGTGGACATCCTGCAGTGTCTTGGGGCTGGGCATGGTGACATTGACAGCTGTCCCCACCAGGCTGGTGATACACCGTAGTGTTTGGTGAATGGTCCACCAGAGGCCATTTGTCAGCCAGGCCAAGCCTATAAGCACACCTCTGAGCCACCACCACGCAGGTACTTACTATTTCCTGTCATGGAAGTGTACAGATCCTTTGGATTCACCCATTTTTTTGTGGTTTGGGGTGACAGGCCTGTGGGATAAGGAGATACCTGATAGATTTCCCAGACCCCACAGCCCCATAGCACATTGGTCAGGGATGGTAGGAAAGGATTCTGACAGTCATGGGTTAGAGGTAGTGCAAATCAAATGCCCCCTGTGACATGGTGGTCCCTTGCATGCCTCTGTGACTGGAATGATACAGTCTTCTTCTTATGAATTTTCCTGATGATGGCTTGTATTTGTGTCTCTCGGACAGCTTAAGGTATTCTCTGAGGATGAGGTACAAAATATGATTTTTATAATTTTGATGATGCCACATACAAGTTAAATGCTCTGATATTTGCATTTAAAATGAGCCTTTCCTAATATAAAGATGAATGGTAAACTTTATGTTAGAAATTTAATATTTTAATTTTACTATACAGTACTTAGAATGACACTAAATGGCAAATAAAAAACAGCATGGAAAACAGGAAACGTGCTTTTACACGTACCTTTTTATTTTTATTTTTTTCAGGGTCTCTCTCTGTCACCTAGGCTGGAGTGCAGTGGCAATGTCACAGCTCACTGCAACCTCCAACTCCCTGGCTCAAGGAATCCTCCTGGCTCTGTCGTGGGAGTAGCTGGGACTATAGGTATTCACCACCACTCCCTGCTGATTTTTTTATTGTTTATTTTTGTAGAGACTGGGGTCTCACTTGTTTCCCAAGCTGGTCTTGAACTCCTGGCCTCAAGCAATCCTCCCACCTGGGCCTCTGAAAATGCTGAGATTACAGCCATGAGCCGCCATGCCCTCTTTTACGTGTACCTGTAAGGGCACTTTCCCCTTATTTTTCAAACAAAAGGCTCATATTTTTATTTTGCATTGGGTTCTGCAAATTTTGTAGCTGGTCCTGTGTGTGTATATTTGTGGTAAAGATTGGAGCATATTTTAAATGGTTTTGGAAAACAGCACAAAGACAAAAGGTAGAGCCACAAGAGAGTTAAGAAAAGCCATCTGCTTGATGTGCTAAATTTGATTTTGATAAATTAGCTATTATCACCTGATGGAAAGATGAGAGGAAAGAGAGAGTTTTTCTAATGGAAAGAGAGAGTTTTTCTGAACCTCTTACTTAAACCACTCAGGTGTGTCTGATTGGTGGAGCCTAGTTTATGACTGTACCCTAGCTGCAAGGGAGTCTGGGTAAACATGCATTTCATTTTCTGTTTCTATAGCGCTAGGCATGTCTGTTTTCTACTAAGGGTCATACAGTTGAAAATTGTCCAAACATAGGAAGTAGTTCAGAGGCTGTAGCAGAAACTGTTGGTTCCTCACTCTTGACCCTCACCACTTTGGTATGCTCTGGCTGACTTTGTCTTTGAATTGTCAATGTCTTTGCTTGAAGGCTATTTCCAAAGCCAGTGAAGGGTACTCTGCTCATTCACGGGGCTGGCCAGAAGTGCTGGGAGGAACTAAGCACCCAAGGAGAAGCCTTCAGCTAGTAACTGATGGGAGCTACCTCTCCTCTCTCTCTCTTTGGGTGAGATAACTATAGGTTATGTGTTTTATACCATTTCCCAGAATCTCCGAGTGAAAATAAGTTCTATTCTCTCACTGTGGCATCTGGCTTGATAACGTACTCTCTATTGGCTGCCTTCCCTTCTTTGTTCCAATTCCCCTCCCTTAACAATGTTTCTTTTACATCTCAAGTAATCACCTTGCACTTGAATCTTTTTCTCAGGGGCAGATTTGGGGAGGAACTCAAACTAAGACAGATGTTTACTAGCCAAAAAGAATAATACATCATGTCTACCTCTGTTTATGGTGTTAATATATCTGTGTCTCTGCTTCAATGGCAGTTCTCTGTGCATATTTTCAAAATAACACTTATCTGTCTGTGATATAATATTTGTCTAACTTGTCTCTTGGTTAGGCTCACAAGATCCAGTACCACGTACTTGTAACTTTGTATCCTCAGTATTCATGGCAGAGGCTGCATATAATAGGTGCCATAAATATCTGCCATGAATGGGTACATGTTTATCATGATGGCTTGTGAAAGGATTTATATGAAAATTGTTTACCATATTTCTGTTCTTAGAAATTCTGATTGAAGAGCTTGTGATCATTCTGTATTTTTCCAATCTGCCCAATTTTAATTTTGTCCTGATTACCGTGTAGATGTAGGCATGTGATCAGAATTAATTTGTTCATGTGAGAATATGCAAAGAACAATGCCCTACTGTGTTTTTGTTTTGTTTTTTAATCCACTCGAAATCATTTAGAAATGTCTCCAACATCTGTCTTCAACATGGCAAACAATATTAAGCAGACATACCAGACCTACACTTGGTGGCAAACCTTGTCTCTCTTACCTGATGCCCGAAAGTTTTTGAAAAATCCAGGAGGATGTGTATCGTATCAGTGATTTAGCTCAAACATGTTGCTCTATCCCATGAGTTTGGTTCCAGCATTTTTCATAGACATGTCCCTTTAACATTTTACTTACACTGAGTTTTTATGCTGAATTTAAAGCCAGTGAAGTATGCCAGCTCAGGGCTTCTCAAATCAGAAGATCTCTGTTTCCTAGAGAATAAGTTTGGCTCACAAGCGCTAACACCACCCACATTTCAGAACCATACCGAAACGTAGGCTCCAAGAAAATGCCTATGCATACGCTTTACCTTCCCTGAATAAAAGCATTTTTGAAAGTGTGCCGATTTGAAGGTCAAATACTCTGATGTTTTTGTCCTTTGCTGATTATTTTCATAATTATTTTTCCGCCTCTCCTCTTTTTCTTGAAACAATGAACAGACAACTGTGCAGATGGCAGAGATGTTAAAGGCATTGAGGGAGTATCTGTTAATACTGAAGGAAGTAACGAGTTCTTCAGGCACTCACATGCAAGAATTTGCTAGAGCAATGAAAGCAAAATATGCTTTTCCACGTTCTAAGTTAGAAATCATTGCTGGTTTGAATAGTAAAGAAGGAAGATATGAATGGCTGGATGGGGCAATAGGGGTATCTGGAGAATAATCAACTGCCCTTAAAATAAGTGAACGAATGGCTAGAACTTCAGTTTCATAGAAATTAAGAATTTAAAAAGCATTTTGGAGGGGAGGGCATGCTTGAAATGTAGTTGGGGATGGGAATTAGGAGTCTCAATAGGGGGAAGGAAATGTTCTAAAACTGATATGTGTGAATGGCTGTACAACTTGGTAAATTTACTAATAATCATTTAATTGTACACTTAAAATGGATTAATTGCATGGCATGTAAATTATACTTCAATAAGTATAATTGGTCCTCTTCCCCCATCTCCAAGCCAGGAATGATAGGCTGAGTTTTCACAGCAACTGGTCAATGTGATTATACTGAGTCCACCTGGGTAATCCAAGATACTCTCTTCAGCTCAAGGTCAGCAAATTAGCAAACTTAAACCATCTAGAACTTTAATTCTTCCTTGTCATGTAATATAACGTATTCACAAATTCCAGGGATTAAGAGGTGGACATCTTTGGGGACCATTATTATGTGTGTCTCAAGATGATTTATGAAAAAATTGATAAAAAAGCAAAATGACACAAACTAAAGCTAAGTGAGAAAGATACAACAACAACAACAATAAAAATAACTTGATAGGGACATAAAATGGGTCCCTAAATTAAGCCAATACAAAAATGCACATCAACAAGGTCCCATATACCACCTTTGAGTTCCAAATCAGTGAGTCTCAAACTCTGGGTCTGAATCATACTTTCAAATGCTATAATTTTTTATTGCATTTTTGAGGGGATTAAAAGAATCAAAACAAGACCAATCATGTCACCAATAATTATACCACTGTCACTGTCCCAGTGTTACTCTATCTCCCATTTTTATTAAAGCAATCACGGTTAGAACACTTGATTGCCCTTAAGCACAGCGGTTGCTTAAGTAGAACTGTTTACTGCTTAGACCTTATTCTATGAATAATGAAATAAAAATCCTTTATGTTTTAAAAACATCTTCCTTCGGTTGCCAGCCTCATTTTTCTGTATGCTTCTCTCACCTTTTTTGCAGCAAGATGAACCCTACTTTATATTTGATTGAACAATTCACTCAGTACGACATTCCATTTGGTAAACATTTCTGTGACAATAGGATATTCAACTGAAAGAAAAAAGTTTAAATGAAAGTCAAAATATGGGTATACACCCTTCTATACCACTGGGATAAAACATACCAGTTCTATGTTCTCTTATCATCAAATCCAGAAAGAGGTACTTACATTAATATGCATCTTATCTGTAACATGATTCATAATTCATCGTATGTATAAGATAAAAACAGACTAAATTCCTAGCAGAAGGCCAGCTATTCCTGATAAGAGTGAATATTCCTACTGTGCTTATTGTATCTCTGATGTACCAAGCACTCTTCTAAGTGTCTTTACATACTTTACCTGATTTAATCTGCACCATGAAGTGGTTTCAATGGCTGTACTCATTTTACAAATAAAGAAATTAAGGCACAGAGAGGCTAACTGACTTTTCCAAGATTCCACAGCTAATGAATAGCAATCTGGGATTTGAATCCAGCTAGTCTGGCTTTGACTGTGCTCTTAACCACAAAACAGTGTTGCTTTTGAGAACTTAAAGACAAAATCAAAAACAAAACAAACAAGAATTCCCACCGTCCTCATGAAGAAGACAGACAGCACGTCAGGCTTTTCCTGAAACTTACTGATTTGCATAACTCAGTCCATTAGATGTTGCTACCAGTGTGGAAGGTTGGGGTAAAATGATGCCTTAATCGTTGAAGGAGATCTTATATTTATCTAGAAAACTAATTTGTCTCAAATGCCTTCTCCTCTCTCTCCTCTCCTCTTTATTAACTCCTTCTGCTTCAGATCTTGTAACAATTTCAGTTTTTTAGGAAGCCTTCTGGTCCTCTCCTGTCCCCTCTATTTAATTACATTTTTGTGTTAAGTGTTCTAATAAAATAGTGTTCTTTTCCTTCACAGCCCTCATTTCACTTTGTAATTAATTTGTGTGATTATTTAATTAAGATATATATCTTCCACTTATTGTAACATTCATGAAAGAAGAAACTGTGTGCACTGTTTGCTCCCCATTGTGTCCCCAGAGCTATCACGATGCCTATCACATAATACATAATTAATAAGCATATATAGAATGAATGACTGAAACCTTAGTTTCCATGTATTTGTCTTTTTCATTTTTTTGTATGCAAGCAATTTTATATCTCAAATGATAAGACTAATGAATTTGGCTGCAAAAATGATTTGAAAATATTTTACTATTTCTGAAAATCTGTATTCAGACACACGATGAAAAATGACGTCGATCCATTCATTGCCCTTCGCACATGGCCTCAAACCTCTTGCCTCACACGGGATTCTACCTACATACCTAAGTCAAAATCCAGTTAAATTCAAACTTTTGCCTTCACTGTGCCTTCGCCTACAGAGTTGACCAATGTTAAAGAAAAATACAACCATGATAACTGGTAATACCTTAAATCATGACCTGTGACCAAGGAGCTCCTTAATATTGCCTGGCAATGAAGCCATAGTTCCTTTTTATGTTTGTTTTTTATTGACACCTAATATTCGTACATATTTATGGGGTACAATGTGCTATTTTGATGTATGTATACATTGTGTAATGATCAAATCATTTAAAAATTGTGTAAATGTTTCAGCAGAAAAAAAATCCCATAGTTCCCTTTTCCATACACTCACATTCTTCTAAAAGACTATTTTTCCTTTCTATTCAAACATCTAATATTGTTGTCCTTTCCTTCATTTCCAGCTGATATTCTCTATAATCTCTATTCTGATTTTACTGAGCAGAGACTTCTACAAAGTCACATCACCATCTCTACCCACCTACCTGTGTTTGTTCTTACATATTCGTCCTTCTCTCCTACTGCCCAAGTTGAGCCATCCTTCCTCCTCTGCTGGGTCCCATTCTCTCCTAATTCTTCACGTCCCATCTTCTAGCAATTCTCCCTTCTCTCCTGCAGATTCTTCTTCTCCACTGGCCTGTCCTTCTCAGTGTTCTTTGTAAACATACGCATGCCTTCCATCTCTTCCTTTTTCTATTTAAACTCACTCTGTTGGGCATCTCACTGGATTTCTGAGCTACAATTATCATCCATATACTTACATTCATTATCTCTCTTACCTGGATCTCTTTCCTGATCTCCAGCTGTATTCAGTTGCCTACTCAACATATCTAAAACTGCTCATGATGTATCTCTTCCCCAACTTGTTCTACTTGTAGTCTGCCTCATCTTGGGAAATGGCAAATGCATTCTTCTAGTTATTCAAGTCAAACACCTTGGAGCCATCCTTGACTCCTCTTTTTCACTCTCAAATAGATATCCAGGATCCATGTATTTTGAACTATCTCCAGTACTATATGCAGCACCTTGGTCTAAGCTATTCTAATCTCTTGCCTGGAGTATTGCAGTAGACTCCTTACTGGTCTCCACAGGTCTTCCCTGGATTCCCCACAGTCTATTTTTAATACAATAGCCAGAAAGACATCTTATGTAAGTTATCTGACAGCACTACTTTTCTCAAATCCCTCCAATGGCTTTTCAATTCACTCAGAATAACCAGAAATTGTACAGCAAGCTATTAGAACCTACACAGACTAGTCATCAATGATCTCTCTGACTTTATTTCCTATTATTCTCTGTTGCCTGCTCAGCTCCAGCCATCTAGCCATTGGGGTTTCCTTGCTGTTCTAGAAATGCACTACACACATACTCACTTCAGGGTGCTTGGCACTTGCTATTCCCACTGCCTGGATGCTCTTCCTTTTGATCTTTGCTCAAATGTCACCTTTCCTTTGGAGACTTCCTTCGCAAGTGTGTGTACAATTGCACTCCCATACTTCTATTCCCCCTTTCTACTTTATTTTTCCTTATAATATTAAGAGTTATCGCTAAGAGACTGTATGTTTTACTTATTTCATTACTGTCTGCTTCTCTCTTCCTCCACCCCGCCCCCAAAATTAGGTTCCTCAAGGACAGGGATATTTTATATTTTATTAACTGCTCTATCCCAGTGCCTAGACAACACCTAGCAGAAAAGAGGTGTTCCATAAGTACTTCCTGAATGAGTGACTAAAGTAAGAAAACAATATTTTGTGTAATCTTTACAAATTTCAATGAATGTTTATATTCATTCTTTTGTTTGATTACAATCACTCTGTAGTTGTAAAATCACAGGTGTTATGAGTCCTACTTAGTACAAGTAGAAACTAAAGCTTAGAGAGTTCCATGGCTAATATGCTGCAAAACTAGTATTAGACTTTGGGTCTTCTGTCCCCTAATTTATTGTACTTCCTACAATTCACT
Organism: Lepilemur ruficaudatus; assembly: GCA_963574885.1. Lineage (NCBI taxonomy): Eukaryota > Metazoa > Chordata > Mammalia > Primates > Lepilemuridae > Lepilemur > Lepilemur ruficaudatus. The sequence continues at coordinate 36,735 of CAUYRT010026797.1, forward strand.
CAATCACAGATTATTTATTGGGTGTTTGCTGTGTACCAGGCATTGTGCTATGTGACTGGAATATGGACGTGAATAAGATGTGCTCTTCATCTTCAAGGATCCCAGAGTCTTATAAAACTCTTCAGATGCTCAAGTTCTAGGATGAAAGTCTGAATGAGGGTGGAATGGCAGGGGCGGGGGGAAGTGGGAATATATGGGGAGCAGTGGCTAATTCTCCCTGGTGGGATCAAGAAAGACTTTCAAGTTACACTTGTGTTGCATCTTGAAAGGACAGTCTTGCCAGGTAGGTAGAGGGCAGAAGAAAATCATAGGCGTGTGTATTAGTGAGAGTAAATACATCATGATTCTACTCAATTTGTTAAGAGTGACTTTAAAAATAATAGACTGCAATAGTTTAAATCTCTTTGGTTTGGCTGAATATAAAAAGTTTCTAAAGGATGGGAAGGAAAAAGACTAACTTTATAATGAATGTGTTAACAATCATATTAAAGAAAAATGTCTCTATGTGGGTGTGAAGGGTACTGATTTTTTAAAAATCAAGAAGACTTTATTTGAATTAACAGATGGATAAGTTATGAGAAAGGACTGGTGGATAGGTTCTGAGAAAGTAGCCCAAGCAGAAGGTATAAGGATGTTGATCTCTAAGAGTGTATTGATTTCAGTACAAATGAGAACTAGTTTGCTATTAATTTGTCAAAATCTGCCTTTAGCTGAGAGGGTGTAGTCCTGATTATTTCAAGGCTCCACTGCACAAATGGCTATACAGCTAGTCCTGAAACTGTACAGGTAGAAAAATCCACTTCCAGTTGCATCGAAAGTTTAACTCTTCCTTAGCAAAGTACTTTTTTGTATTTGACCTCCTGATGATAAATGCCCGCGTGTGCTCTGGTTAGAGCTGGACAGAAGGAAGGAAGGTAGAATTAATCCTAGGTAAGGGAATAGGAAAAAGGGTATGAAAACTTCAAGAAAATTGTAATTTTGAGTTTTAGAGGATAAATAGATTAAAATTTCATTGTATGTAGAATTTAAAAGTGAGTTACTTTCTCACTGTTTCTTTTTAAAATTTTAATTTTATGTTTATTGAAGTAATACATATTCATAGTTTTTAGTTTGTTTTAACAAGGTTATTATGAAAAACAGTAGTTTGCCTGCCTCAGTCTTCCTCACTCTCAATTCTGGCTCTCTGGAGGCAACCCCTTCAACTCTTCAAACTGTTTCTTCTGTTATTTTTTTCTGTACTTCCAAATCATACGCTCGTGTCATTATTTCTCTATTTTTCAATCTCAAACATGTTGTATGGAATCCTACTCTGAAATAGGAGTAATCAGTACTCCTACCACCACACCCTCTACCCCTATACAACCTTACTCTTTCCTATTTTCCCAATAAAGTTATTTAGCAATTTGGGGTTAAATTGATATTGGAGTATTTATGTTATTGGGACTGTCAGTTGGCATTTTGTGTGTTCAAAATATCTGTTTGCATACACTGACAATATTTGTGTTTATTTGGGATTTCAAACAGGATTCAGTTTCTTAATGTTATAATATTTAAAATATTTTACTTAAAGCTTTTTAGTTTAGCTTATAAATTTTATTATTCTATTCATTATTAGTATTAATAGTCATTTATAAAGGATCCTTTTCTTAATGTTTGGTCCCATTTATAAATTTAGTTCATTAAAATTCTGAAATAACTTTAAATTTTATTTCCTGTTTTATATTTTTAAGTATTTCATTTTGTTAACTAATAAACTAAACCAATAGCTTGAATAATCCTGATAAATCCAGCCAAGTAACTGATGAGTCTCCAGTTACTTCAAATATTCCAACATGGCTGATATATTTTCTAAAATTCTTTTATACTTTCCAACTAAACACCTCAAGGCAAAACCAAATACTCCAGAATGTTAGGACTAATCTGTTGGCAGGTCAAATTCTTAAATATCAAATTAAAACAAAGGTATTCAGTACTTGTTAGGGATAAATTTAATATATTATTTTATACTTTATGCTAAACTCCTCAGAGTTAAAGACTATTTGTCACCCTATGGAAACAATTACTTCTTTGTAAAAAAAAATTGAGATTCCCACTTTAGTAGACTTTGCTGGCCCAGGCCTAAGCCTAAAATTATTATTTTTTAAGGCGGGACCTTTAAAAAAAAATGATCAGTTGTCAAGTTCAATTTGAGTCTGAATCCCTCCATCCCCATAACCCCACAGTCATGTTATTTCATCACTTGATTGGATTATTTCATTGATCATATTCTGAATTCTTTTAATATTTTCCCAAGTTTGGCAGAATGTAAACAACTACAAATATTTAAATAACATCCACTTTCATTTTGTATAATTCTTATGTCTCTATGTCATTACTACAGGACAATGCTGTAAATATTATTCCAGTTGAGCCACATGATGTCCTATTTTTCTGTTTTGAAAATTTTATTTTTCATTGTTTTTGCATTTGCTTTGCTTTTTTTGCTCTTACTAAAGTGTGTGGATTCTAAAATATGCACTCTCTCTTTTGTTTTTTACATGTTAACGTACCTGAAATCCTAACTCTAAAAACAAAGGAGTTTTGAAATACCTTGATCAATTTATTTTGTCTTTCCACCATATACAATGAGTGTGATATAAATGTATGTTTATAAAAATCTAAATTTCAATAAATGTAAAATACAACATTACTCATGCTTAATTGGTAAACCATCTTTATTTCTTAGTAATACATAAAATGATGGTACATTTTAGAATCTATGATAGCTGAGATTTGATAACATACACTGTCATTTATTTATTCTAAAACTGTCCGAAAAAAGAGTAAAATTCCTTTCAATAGTGTCAAGCATCACGGCATATCTAGGCTTCTCTGTGTCTCTGTTGCTGTCTGGTCTAGTTGTTCCCTGAGTCCACTGCTCAGCTGTTGTTGTAAAGGTTGTCATAAAACTTCCTTTCGCCATTTTTCCTGGAACTGCCTTCTCTTTCCTGTCTTGAATTCTCTATTTCCAGTGTCTCCTTTTTTTGTTTATTTCCCTATTTGGGAGAGCTCATCTTCAAGATCATGAATTTCTAGAAAATGTTTTAATCTAACTTCATACTTGTTTTTTTTTAATAACTTCCTGTTGTCTTTGTTATCTTTACAATATTTTTTTTTATTTTTTTCAGGAACATTTATCATTTATATGCTGCAAATACTACATTGACCCTCTATTTTTCTTATCATTTTTCCTATTTTCTATTCTTTCTCCTTTTTTTTCTCTTTTCATATTGATTTTTTTTCAAATTGATATTCTAAATCATCAATTGAATTTTTAATTTCTAGTTTTCTATGTTTAATTTCAAAGAGCTCTTACCTGTTTTCCAAATATTCTTCAAAAATTATGTTCCTTTTTTGTTCTCTTATCTGTTTTACAATGTCAAATTTATTGTTACAGATATTTTCTTCTTTTATTTGTATTGTTCCTATCTCCTCCAAGTTCATTTTCTGTTTGGTTGTTTGTTTTGCTTTTTCACATTAGATGCTTCCTTTGTTCTCTATTCAAATTTAAGAGTGAGGTACTGAGAATTTGATTGGAATCTCTACATTGCAGGACAGGATTTGTCAGCTGTTGGTTCCATGGCTATATGAATCACCAGGTGCAAACATAGCCCTTCTGTGGGGACTCTCAAAGGTCAAGATACTGGGTAGCCCAATTTGTTCAGAGAGGAATCCTCCAACCTCTGAACAGTGGGTTGTAAGCCCACTGCTTGTGGTCAGGAAGCTGAGTGAGGAGGTAGCTGGGGAGAGGCCTCAGTGAATCCCACTGTTTCATGATGGTGCAGTGATTCGCCCCAGGCCTGCCTCTGGGTCCAAGTCTAGAGCCTCTCAGATCAGCTTTTCCTTTCCAGAGAGAAGGCCTTTGCCTCTAGCCTGGATTCTGGGGTGGGAGTGGGGTAGTGAGGATACGACTTGAAGTTATGGGGGCAGCCTGGTACTTCTGATGGGGTATCTAGGTAGAGAAAAAAGGTATTTCATACACAGGCAGTCCCTGAGATACAGATGACCCAATTTATGGCATTCTGTACTTACAAGTGGGACTTCAATGTTCCCCATAAGGATAATTTACAATTAAGTTAATAATTCTGGAACTAGTTTCTTTTGCACATGTAAACAAACTCATGGGGGTAAGTGGTTCCTTGGCACGGCATCTTTATGCTAGCAGCTAGTCTCACAGTTAGAGAAGCAGCTGATAGAAACACAAGAACAAGAAGAATCACAAGATCCAGAGCCAAGAAAAGAATTAGCTGAAACTTTTTGTCTCATTTTTAAAGCAGGATTTACTAAGCTTGAGGAGCAAGATCCTAACACTGAGTGGTTTACAAAGGTTTACCGTGCAGTTACTGAGCCCATGACCTGCTACAAGGCCATTTATGATGAAAAAATAATAAAGACTGTGCAAACAACCTCAGTACCTTTTTCAAGAAACTAACTTCAGTGGTAAGCTCCCCTCCTCCAGCAACAGACTCAAATCCTGACTCTCCAGCACCTACTCCATCCTGTCCAGCACCATTTCCATCATCATCTTCCGATTATTGTTAGTCTACTTGCTTCAAAAATGCCCCTTCCAATAAGCACGACATTGATACAACATTAGGTGAGTGTTAACCTTTAATATTCTTTTTTGAAATTTCACCTATCTAAAATTTTTGTAAAGTTTGTTTTTATGTTGAGTTTTTTTAATTAAAAGGAGCACAATAGTTTCTATAATTCATTAGCACACTATTGAGGTATTATTATTATTACAATATTACACTATATTATTATTATCACGTATGAGCCATTATAGTATTATTATTATTATTATTACTGTATATGCGCTGTTCTTTAGGGATCCGACTGAAAGACATTGTCAGGAATGTATCTTGTCTATAATCTGGGGACTCCCTGTAATTCAATAAGTGAATGGAAATTTTAAAGACAAGTCTTACCTGTAGAAAAACAAGATCAAATCATGTGTATCTTTTTCCTTCTCTCTTTCATTCACCCAGCAAGCATTTATTTACTATTTATTTTGCATCTGTAACAGACAATGGGAATACAATGATATCAAGAAGCCAGTCACAGTTCCTGTTGTCATGGTGCTTAGAGACAAGCCAAGAGAAGAACATTTAAAAAATCATTACATAATTAATAAATGTTACATTTGCGCTAAGTACTTTGGAACAAAAGACACTGTGAGTGTATATAAAAGGGGGAATAACAGGTTCTGATGCAAGACAGAGAGAGAGAGAGAGAGAGAGAGAGAGAGAGAGAGAGAGAGAGAGAGAGTGTGAGCCTAAGAATTAATCAACTTTGGGAAGGTGGAGGTGACATGGGGGAGGGAAGAAATTCTAGGCAGAGAGAAGAGGATGCTAAAGACTGCAGTTCAGAGGTTGGATGGAAGTTGGCTTGTTTAGGAATGAAAAGGAAGCCTGGTGGCTGGAAGACAATGAATCAATGAAAGAGTATTTGAAGAGGAGATGGAGAGGTAAGTGGGGCAGTGTACACAGGGTCCCCAAAACCATGCTAAAGATTTAAGGAGGTACTCAATCCAGTCTGTTTTGTAAAAAGATTACTTGCTGATGGAAAATTCACTGAAGGGAGAATATTTAATTGCTGTGTGGGTGTAAAATTATATAATCATTCTGATAAATGATTTGGCAAAATGTATCCAGAGCCTTTAAAAATTCATAGCCCTTGGTCTGTTAGTACAGCTTCTACAATTCTATCTAAAAAGGTAGAAAAAAGAAAAATACATAAATTTATATAACTATGTAATCATAGTTATTTCTAAAAATGAACAATTAGAAACAATTCAAAAATCAACTATAGCAAAAACTATACAATTGACTATTGACTGTTTTTAACTATTTATGTACATTAACTTTTAAATTTCCTAATAATATTATGAAACAGATAATGTTAATATTCCTATTTCACAGAGAAAGCACTAAGTTCCTTTTCCAAGGTCACAGAAGTGGTGAGTCAGACACGTGGGGTTCCAGTGTAGGCCATCTGAGTCCAGATTCTGTGCCCTTTATTACAAGGTCAAATTACTGACTGTCCACCAGTTAAGTAGCTAGTAAAAAAACCAGAGGATGGAATATCCCACAAACATTTAAGTGGAATCCTCAAGGACTCTTATAACTTAGATAAAATGTTTACAATATAGTTATCAATAAAAATCTATCAAGACATAAAACTGGCTATGTGTGTTTGTGATTTTGTAAAATAAAAGGTACATACATGTGTGGTAGGATTTTTAATCTTTATCAGAGTGTAATTCTCTCGAGTCTTCGTTTCCTTTTTGAATCATAGAATTCTCTCATTCCTACTCCAAGAAGCCTTTTCCCAAGCCTATTTCACACCATAGGCATGGGATCACCCACTTCGGAAACAGCTCTAAAGACAGAAGTTGGGAGCTACTGAGGTGCTACATAAAAATATTCACAGGCGTGCTGGAAGAGCAGGTTTTTCTACTCCCTAAAAGATGTGGAGCTGTGGAAGAGAGAGAAGAAGGCTGAGAGAACAAGCAGATGGAAGGAAGGAACTGAGAGACCTCAATCCTAGAGGAGGAAAACAGAGCCTTCCTTTGCAAGTACCAGGAAGTGTAGACACTGACTCGCTGCCAAGAATCCTTTTGTTGCTAATTCAAGAATGTCACCAACTACTGGCTTAGTACCCCAGATCATTTGCCCCTGTCCAGTTGGAACTCACAGGCAATACACTAACTGATGGTTCTGGAAATTTGTAGGGGAATTAGATGTTTGGCAAGGAGGTGATGGCTAGAGAAGACTTTGTGCTGAAACAGCAGCTAATATACCTTTCCCGTTACAGAGGCATAGAAACAAAGGAGAGGAAATAGGCAAAATGTCAACTATGCTCATATTAGGGGGTTATTACAAGTGATTTTTAATTTCTTCTTAAAACTTAATTGCATTTTCAAAGTTATATATCATATTCTGTGATATATAACATTTATAATAGACAATGATTGAAATAAGGAAAATTTGCAATCTTCATTGAAATATGTCTGATATATGACAACTTCATCTCCACAGTGGGTTGGCCAAGAGAGCGCCTGTAGTAGTGCCACAAATTGTCTTTGCAAGTCTATTTGGGTTCAGCCCAATTCATAAATAAATAAACTCAAAGGCCCAGCGTTCTACACTGTAAAACACAGGCCTAATGATTTTAGCTTCGATACCCAAAGACATAGTCTAGGAAGAGAGGAGTAGTCTGAAGGGCCCTAACTTCAAGAGAGTATGAAATTAAAATTTTTGTCCGTGTTTTACTCTACACTGCTGGCCTGAATTTTAGTCTACAATCTTCCCTAAGTAATTATCCCAATTGCACTTATGCTTATTTGTATGACTAATTCATCCTTGCCTTCTTCCATAGACTTCAAACTATTAATACGCCAGAGCAAAAGCTCCAGTATTTTATTTTTCTTAACACTGAAAATTCAATTAAGAGGCTATATTTGCTTCTGTAGAGCAGTTACTTCATACTCATAAATATTATTTGCATAGTTACTGCTCAATAAACATTTCATTCATTTGACTGGATGAACACCCAAATCCCATTTACCTATAGGGAAAGGGGGGTTTTCCCCGTGGTATTTCAGAGATGAGCAAAGGTCAAAATAATTCTTGGAACTTCTGAGTTGTGATCATGTTTCATGTAGAGGAACTACAAGGCAGGATACTGATTAATTCTCCATGATGTAACCCAAAGAAGGCTTCCTGGAGGACTTGCCATTTAAAACGACTCTTAAAGGATAAAAGGAGTTAGCCAATTAAAGTGGAGTAAATTCTAGGCTGTTTAAAGCCTTGTGGGTAGGTTCAGAGATTTGGGAGCTAATCAAGGAAAAAACAAGCATGATGGATGACACTTTGGTAAGTCTGCATGCAGGAGAGGTCCCTCACAGCAGGCGTGTGTCCAGAGGCTAGGGCACAGAGGTTGCTACCCAGAAGAAGAGAGCAAGGAAAGTCCCAAGAGAGGCAGATCAGAGAGTCTGAAAGAGCACTTACATGTCTAAGTGATGCCAGATCAGCAGCACAGTGGGGAATATCTGGCTCAAAGATTTTTGAAGGGCGGCAGCAGGTAAGGGTCTTTATAGCCCAGGCCTTATTTTATTTACTGCCAGCAGATGTAGAGTGAGGTTTGCAGGGGCAAGGGCAGGAAAACTCTAAATGACTAAAAATTTGCTTGCTTGAGCTATTTAAAAAATGATTAGATATGGAGTATTCCCCTCTTAGCCAGGATCTCCAGTGGATACCTGAAACTGAATAGTACCAGACCCTACACCTACATACCTAAGATAAAGTTTAATTAAGCACTCATCAGGTATTGTGGCCATAACTTTTGCAGTTTGAGGTACAACAGCAAAACTAGCACACATTTTTCATTTTTTACAATTGCATGGATAGAAGATTCATTCTTACCATCAATGTTAGCAAACCTAGCATATGATTTTTTTTTCCTTTTTTATTAAGTCAAGAACTTTAAACTTTTCACTTAATGGAAGCATTTTATGGCTTCTCTTTGGCATATCTGCATAGCTAGCATTGCTGCTCTTGCTCTCCCCAGCCTCTGTTAAGTAAAACAAGGATGATGGGAACACAAGCACTGGGATACCAGAACAGTCAGTCTGAGAACCCAGCTGGCTACTGAGTGACTCATGGGCAGTGAACACCTAAGTCACGGATACCCTGGACAAAGGGAGGATTCACATCCTTGGCAGGATGGAGCTTGATAGCACAGGATTTCATCACACTGTTCAGAACAGCAGGCAATTCAACACTTAAAAAATGTTTATTTCTGGAATTTTCCATTTAATATTTTCTGACCTTGATTAACTGTGGGTAAGTGAAACCTCCGAAAGTGAAACAGTGGATAAAGGGAAACAACTGTACAAAAATTTGAGTCTGGTATTGTCTGGCTTTAGTTGTAATAGAACTCTGCCTGCTGTGAAGTAAACAAGTAGGAGCTGATACCTGGAGGCCATCTTGGCTCATTTATGTAAGAAGCACTTGGGGCTGCTTGGGTGGGGTCAGTAGTTGGAGCTGTTGTAGGAATGGGCCAGCAAAGCAGGACAGGCAAGGATTATGTGCAGAGTAGCCAGGTACAGCATCCTTCTGAAAGTTTGAACTCTAGGCTCAAAGCAATATGGGAGTCATGGAAGGGATTTAATCGTTCCTAACCATCTACACATTTTATACAATTCTTCATGTGACTGAAATAGGTAGCTTGAGTTGAAAAATACTGCTCTATGGCCTTGCTACTCAAAACGTGGGCTACGGACTGGCAGGATTGGCACTCCCTGTGAGGCTGAGGTAAGTGTACAATATTGAGTCCTACTCCAGCCCCGTAATTTTAACAAAATATCAGGCGATTCTTGGCTACATTACCCTAGCCTAAGGTAAATGGCCATAGATTTATCTCTATACTTCAAATATAGAATTATTCAAATGAGGTTTTCTCTCAATAATTTTTATAATAATTTCCTTCAAAGTTTATACATGAATAATATATAAATGGTAGAACAATCTGACAAGTCTTGTCACGAAAAACAGCAGCATCCCACCTATTCCTCTACTTTGGCTCTGCGAAGGTAGTCTTTTGTGGGGTAATTATTTCTTACTCATAAATATTATTTTTATGTTTCTATTGTTTTTTAACAGTAGGAATTCTCTACTCACTTTTCACTATAAAAGATGAGTATTTAGTACTCTTTCACCTCCACTTCCCACCCCACGTATTCACAATTCTCCCTTATCGTCCCTAATTTGATGTATACTTTTCATTTAAATCAATATTCAGTGTTTACCAGATATGACCATGAAAAATCTTATTTACAACTATAGTTCAGTGCAGATTTCATTTTCTTTCTTACACAACTTTTTTTATGCCCTTGAAGTTTCCTTATTTTTCATAAATAATTATTCATTCATCCACTATCCTCTGTCATGAGTATAACATTCCTAAAACAAATCAGGATTCTTATTAATTAACAACTTCTTCTCTTCTTCCTCCTCTTCCTCTCTTTACTCCTGCTTCACCTCCTCCTCCTCCTTCTTTATCGTATGTGTTCCAAACTGAACTTGTTGCTCTCTAGGCCTCCTACACAGCTCTCACAATCATCTTTGGGGACACTTTACAATTCTCTCTTACACTGGATTCTGTTTCCTAAATCCCATGTCTTCCTTTTCTTTGCTTATGCCATAATTTTGGTGGACCATGCCATCCTACAGATGCTTGGGAAATGAAATGTTTGAAAAATTTAATGTTCTTATTCTAAGCTAATATTTAATTAGTGGCTTGGCTGATTAAGATTTTTAGGTTGGAAATTACTTTTTTCCCTCCTCAGAATTTTGAAGACATTTCCCCTTTTCTTACTTTCATTGTTATTGAGGAATCAAATTTATTCTGATTATTGATCCTTCATATAAAACCAGTTCTCTTTTATCCTTCTCCCCAGAAGCTTTTACAATCTTCTCTCTGTGCTCACTGCAGATCTTGCAATTCTACTGTCCTGGGCTTTGCTGTGGATCTATTTTCATCTTTATTATTGGGTGGGCCCCATGTTAGTTTCCTCAGTCTACTGTAACAAAGTACCACAGACTGAGCAGCTTAAACAACAGAAATTCATTGTCTCAGAGCTCTGAAGGCTGGAAATCTGAGATCAAGGTTGACATGATTGGTTCTTTCCGAGAACTGTGAGAGAGAGTCTGTTCCATGCCTCCTAACTTCTGGAGGTTTGCTGGCAATCGTTGGCATTCGTTGGCATGTGGGTGCTTCATCCCATCTCTGTCTTCGTCTTCATATGGCCTTCTCCCTGAGTGCCTCTACATCTGTGTTCAAATTTCTCCTTTTTGTAAGGACATCAGTCACATTGGACTGGTGGGGATTAATGACCTCATCTTAACTTGAATATATCTGCAAAGATGGTATCTCCAAATAAGATCACATTCAGAGGTACTGGACATTAGGACTTCAACATCATTTTGGGGGAGGAATTTAATGTATAACAGCCCCTTGGAGTTAGAAATCCAATTATTTTAGTTCTGGAAATTTCTTTGAATTGTCTCTTTGAAATTTTTTCTACTTGTTTTTTTGTTCTATTCTCTCTAGAACTCCTGCTATTCAGATCACGGAACTTGTGATATGAACTTCTAATTTTATTAACTTTTTTCTCTTTTTTATCTCTTTATCTTAAAATATTTATCTTCCAATATTTTAATTTCATTTTTCATATTTTTTATCATATACAAGCCCACAATACCTCACCCACCCAGATACTGTCTATGTCTGTGTGTATAATTTCCAAAGGCTCTTCTATATTCTCTGAATATACTTCTTTTTATGTCATCCTGCCTTTGTTTCAAGGTCATACTATAACGCCTTTCTCTCTAATGGAATTAATGATATTACTTGATGTTTTCTTCACCCACCATTGTTTGTTTGCTCACTTCTTTTTTGCTTGTTTTGTTGTCTGTTTGTGTAACTTAGGAGTGGGGCATAACAAGCTGAATTAATGCACTTTGTGTTTATTCAGGGCTTGTCAATCCGTGCACTTCAATCTTGGATGGTCTGGATGGGTTTATTCACTGGGATCACTTTTGTGGGGAGGGAGACTTCCAATGTCTGAGTATTTATTTCTCCAGGGAAAATTCTTCAGATTTCTTATCTTGAGGGTAAAAGCCTAGATGCCTGAATTCTGAGCATCTAGTAAAGAAAGGGAGAGAAAGTTTAACATTTCATTTATTTTCTTTATTTTGAACCCTCCAGTCCTTAGCTGTGCCTGGTGTTTCCTGGTGGTAGTGAGTTTCTAAAAATCCCCCTGACCAATATGATGTGACAGAAGTGCTGCTGCACGACTTCCAACTCTATGTCATGGATTCTTTGTAGCTTCCACCTGGGGCTCTTGGAATGCTTGCTTTATAAGCAGCCAGCTTTCATGGAAGAATTTCAGCTACCCTGAGACTGCCAAGCTGCGATGACACCAAACCTCCCTCGTGGAGAGTCTGTGTGGAGGGAATAAAACCTCATCAGCCCCTGGCTGGTCCAGACATCCCAGCTAAAGATCTAGGTATGTGAGTGAAGAATTTGTCTTGGACATCCAAACTGTTCAAGTCTTCAGAGACTCCTGCCCTGACAGCATTTGACTGGAATGGCATTAGAGAGCCCTGCTGAGATCTGCCCGATTGAACTCAGTCAGCCCACAGAACCAAGAGCTGTAATATAACTATGTTTGGGGGAGTGATTTGTTACACAGAAATACATTATAGAAACATCCCTAGTTCATAGCACCAAAGAATAAAGCTTCAATTTTCTATTAGGGTGGGGCAGGAGTAGTCTCTTAGCTGTGCAGGATAACGGTGGGGGCCTCAAGGTTCAACTGCTCCTTAATGTGGCATTTGAACAATGCCCTGCTTTTCGGCCACACCGTCACCCTCACAGCCAACAGCTTCTCAACCATTTGGAAGTTCTATAGTTAAATTCTATTGCTGCACAACTTCTACCACGGAAGCTTAGGCTTCATCTCAAGTTTTCTAAGCAGTTACCCCAATCCATCTGCTTTCCAGCTTCCAGAATTCTGTTTCCGTTAATTCCACTTCTGTTAATTTTGTCTCTGTGGTTTTATGGCTTTTAAGGATTAATTTATTTTGTATCTTTTAACCAGAAGTCCCTAGAAACCATTTTCTTAACGGAGCTTACTCAGAGTAGAACACTGTAAACAAAATAAATAGTGCTTTCAAGCAGATTAAAACTAATTACTTACTAAGAGGTAAATCAAAAGGCTTACTTTGTAAAATTTGGGACATCATCTTCGACCACTGGACTTCCCTGAAAGGCTAGCCTAGGCTGCCTCTGTAAGTGCATATCAGAAAAGACAATACACAAGCAGGCAAAGGATGCTCTTAAAAGCACCCCTGCCAGGCAATCTGAATAAATATTATTTGGACTTATAATGAGATTTTGGAGGAATTCAATATGGTTCTTCTTTCCCTCAATGCCTCCCTCCTTCTCGGAAACTGTCCTGCTACAGTGCAGTTCCGTAATTTGTATGTACTTAACGTCTTTTTCAGAAATAATTTACCAGAAGACAGCTTATCATGGAATTATATTTTTTTCTGTCATCAGCAACAAAAATTACAATTTCCAACTTCTTTCAAGATGAGTCACCTTTTTTGAGAACATAGCCAAGTATCCTAGAATTTTAAAAATATCTTATTTTGCTCATAAAAAGCAATACGAGTGTCCACAAATGGTTCAAAAGAACCAGGAAACTTGGGGAAGCTATGAAATACAGAATTAGGAAGCAAATGATTTAAGCAACACCAACCTATTAGGATTTCCCTTTGGTTTTTATGTCAGAAAATGTAGTTTTAGTTTAGGCAAGTCCTAATATGATTTAATTAAAAAAAAAAAAACCTCTCAGACCTTTACTTCTAAATGTAGTGTAACATGATAATCATGAGGCTTTAATTTCAAGTTAATTATCATAATATGCTAGTAGCTTTCATAAAACCCTCTAGAATCCCTTGGGAATGAAAGCATTACCTTCTGCTGCCCCCTGGCAGGCATTTTGTTTACTGAATGCTGTGAGCTGCCCTAAGAAAAATGAAAACAGGGTATATAGGCTGCTCTGTATTTCTCTTCAGAAGACAGAATATTCTCTTGGTGTTCATTGTCTAACGAACAAATTTATCACTGGAATGAAATTTGTTTGACTTAGAGCTTTGCTGAAGCAGAACTAGCCTGTTTGAATTCTTGGCCTCAATTTATCTGTGTAAGTGGGAATAAATGAACATGAAATGAAATGCTAAAAGAGGATAAATGTTATAAATAATAAGAGATGCATGTTATGGCCATTATTCTAGGCACATTATCGTAAGTTCAACCTGTCAATCATGAAGCTAACTATAGGTAGAGTTGAGGATCAGGTATATTCTCAAAGGTCCTTGGGATAAAGAACACTCTCCAACCACAACCATCAATTGTGTGCACCTGCTGGAAGAGAAGAGATGGTTTGGTGAAGAGGGCTATAAACATCATCCCCTCCCTCACTTTGCCTATGTTAAATTGCTGTTGGGGCACATATGAATTCAGGTGTGGTCTGAAAACACTTGACAAGAGAAGAAAGTGAAGTCCATGAGATCACAGTTCTGCAGCTGACTTACAAAATGAGAGAGAAATAAAGTATAATGTATTGATGTTTCTTGTTTGCACTTGATGTTTTTGAGAGTAGAAGCAGCAATGAGCTACTTTAATGGTGATAGAGAGTAGAGATTTTTTTTAAAAATTGCTTAGGAGTTATTTAACTGATATGTTTGTGGGGAACATTAGACTGAAAAATCAAGTGGAAAATAACCTAGCTCTGCATGCATCTCTCTTTTCTCAGGATGGTTCTGGGGCTGGGAAGGTGAGATAAGGTTGAGGGGGATCAGAGAAGGATGCTGAATTTGAACATCAGCCAGTGAATGCTGCTATCTACTCTGGTCCACCAGGAGTTTTGTTGATTTCCAAGTAGAATAGAGTAGTTTCATTTTAGTTTGCATCTTACAGTTTACAAAAGAACAGCTAAGGTCAGGGTTGAGAACATCTCCACCTTCATCAATCTAAATCAGTATTTCTCAAAGTTTATCTTACAGATTCCTTGCATTAGAATTGTCAGGATGATCAGGTCATTCTGAATCAGAATCTCTGGGGCTCAAGCTGGGAATATGCATTCTTTTTTTTTTGAGACAGAGTCTCACTCTGTTGCTCAGACTAGAGTGCAATGGTGTCAGCCTAGCTCACAGTAACCTCAAATTCCTGGGCTCAAGCAATCCTTCTGCCTCAGCCTCCCAAGTAGCTGGAACTACAGGCATGCACCACTATGCCCGGCTAATTTTTTCTCTATATATTTTTAGTTGATCATATAATTTCTTTCTATTTGTAGTAGAGACAGGGTTTCGCTCTTGCTCAGGCTGGTCTTGAACTCCCAACCTTCAGTGATCCTTCTGCCTCAGCCACCCAGAGTGCTAGGATTACAGGCATGAGCCACTGAGCCTGGCTAGGAATCTGCATTCTTAACATCTTTAGATGATATTGAGGGAGTGAGAACCTTGGTGAAGCAATCTTTGTTATGCTGTACATTTTCAACTATGTTGTCTCTTGGAATTTTGATGGTAAATAATATCTACCTGATACTATGTTGTAGACAGTGGCGAATTTTCTAGATTATTCACATATCTCCCTGGACAAATGCCAGATATGAACCCCATGTATTTTCAATGTAAGATTTGCTTCTATTAAAAAAAAGTAACTAGAAATGTTATGTGGGATTATCCCTTACTGTAATGAAAGCCTTCTGAGAGATTCAGCCAGATTTCTTATTCCAGGGTCAGCATTACTGCCCTTGGCAATCTTTGTTTATGAAGTTCTATGGGCTGTTCTCAGAGTAATGAAAATGGACTAGAAGGATTAGCACTGAAATTCTCAAATACTTCTATTTGTACAGCTAGCCCTGAGTTAAAGGATTTCTGCTTTCTTTCCTCATAAAAGCGTAGGCACACATAACCAAATATGTTTCTGATTTATGTCAATGCTGATTTGTTGATCCTACATTGTGTGCTATGTTTTTGTTATTTGGGTTTTTAAAATTTTTTATTTTAGTATGAGTTATTTACCATTATGTGTTATATTTTTCTCTACATTTTTTAATATGTATGTTGAAGAAGAGATTTGTTGAGTAAGGAACCTAAACAATGATGATCACTATATTTTAATTCTCAGACACAATGATTAAATGATAACTTTCAGTTCTTATGAGTTTGAATACTTTTAGCAATTCTATGAGCTCTGAATAAATAGTAGGAACCATCTTTAATAGATTTGAACAATTTTATTACCTATTCTTAGGATATTAGCATAGCCTAATTATTTTACATTTTAAATATCTGTGTGGTATTATATGTACAATTTTCTGCTTAGTGGTTAGTTCAATGTTACAAATTTTTAGTATTTCTAATTTCTGGTTTATAAATAATGCTGTCACAAATATCTTTATGTTAATTAGTGTTTTTTTCTACTGTTTTATTTAATTGGCATATATCCCAAAATAAAATTATCAGTATGAACAACTTTTGTGTAACCTATTGACCTCAAATTCAAATGGTTTCCTATAAACTTCATAAAATTAACATTTGAGAGTGATTGACTTGGGGTCAGTCATTTTTCTTTCCTCTCTAAAATCTACCTCATCTCAAATCTTATCACCAGGAACTTTTGTTTGTCCTTTGCTCTCCATTACTCAGATTCTTCAAAAACACATTTTTTTACAGAAGTATAATTAAATTGTTAGCCTTATCTTTTAAAAAAAGGGTAATGTTACATATATCTACTCAAATATTTTCATATTTTGTCTGTGGTAGTTATATAAACATATATAAGATATTCTTAGAGTTCAATGCTTATTAATGGTTTGCACCACTCAAAAAACTGTTAGACTTCCTTTTACGATTAGATAATTTGAGTTTCAACTCGTTGTCTTATATAGCTTTAGATTCTAGGAAGTTCTGAGCCAAATTTTACAAGAGATATAGACATCCAGATACAGGAAGCTCAAAGATTCCTAAATGGATTCAACCCAAAAAAGTCTTCTCCAAGACACGTTATAATCAATTTGTCAAAAGTCAAAGATGAAAAGAGAATTGTAAAAACAGTAAGAGAAAAGCATAAAGATACATATAAAGGAATTCGCATTAGACTAACAGTGAATTTCTCAGCAGAAACTTTATCAGCCAGGAAAGAATGAGATAACACGTTCAAAATGCTAAATAAAACCCCAAACTGGCACTAGTAATACTATACCTAGCAAAGTTGTCTTTTAAAAATGAAGAAGAAATAAAGTCTTTTACAGACAAGCAAAAAATAAAGGAATTCATCACCACCAAACTGGCTTTATAAGAAATGCTTAAGGAGTATTAAATTAGGAAGTGAAAGGATGATCTCTACAATGAAAACTACAAAACACTGATGAAGGCAACTGAAGTGAACACAGACAAACAGAAGGACATCCCATGCTCATGGATTGGAAGAATTAATGTTGTTGAAATGATGATACTACCCAGAACAATCTACAAATTCAATGCAATCCATATCAAAATATCAAGGACATCTTTAACAGACATAAAAACACTAAAATGTATATGAAACTGCATAGCCAAGGCAATATTGAGCAAAAGAAATAAAGCTTGAAGCATCACACTATTTGACTTTAAAATATACTACAAATCTATAATAACCAAAACAGCATAATGTTGGTACAAAGACAGACACATAGACCAATGAAACATAATAGAGAAGCCAGAATTAAATCCATGTATTTATAGCCAACTGATTTTCAACAAAAGCACCAAGAACATAATAAAGGACACCTTCTTAAATAAATGGCATTGTAAAACTGGATAACCATGTGCAGAAAAATAAAACTAGACCCCTATCTCTCACCATATATGAAAACCCAAATCAAAATGGATTAAAGACTTAAATGTAAGACCTGAAACTATAGAACTACCAGAAGAAAGCATAGGCGAAGATGCTACTTGAAAAATCAGTAGTGGAGAGGAATGCTGTATGGAATCTTTGGCAGACTCCTATATGTGAAACACAGAGCATATTATTATACTTTTGGAGCAAAGCTTTGACATCCTCTATGAATTACTACTTTTGTATTAAAAAATGTCTTTTGAGTTACTAGCAGGATTCAGTAGAGACTGAACACTTCACCACAGGCCACCAAGTTACCGTACAACATGAGCTGCCCATCACAAACTGGCTTGGTTTAACCCACCAAGCCATAAATTTTGGCATGTGCAACAGAACTCTATTGTCAAATGGAAAGGGAATATACTAGATTAGGCTCAGGCAGATCGAAGGCACAAGTAAATTGCATAAGGAAGATCCAGATGCCCATGGGCTCTACTATTACATTGTTCTCTCTCTCTCAACCTTTTCAGCCTATAGTCTCATAGGGAGTTCCCTTTGACTGCTTGACTATAGAGCAAAGAAACTAGGCCCGGTTTAAAAAATAGTTCTGCAAAATATACAAACACCACTCAAAGGTGAATGGTTGCAGTACTGTAGCCCTGACTCCAGAATGGCCCTGAAAAACAGGGAACCCATCCAGGGGGTAGAAATTCTTGTTGTTCATTTTTCCGAAAAGGAGAGATGATCAGAGTTTCTGAACTGTAGCTAAAGGGTGGCCTGGGTAGTTCAGAACTTGGAAAGAACACCATTGAAAAATTGGTTATGAGTAAGTCGAGGAAAGAGGTGTAGATAGATCTCTCTGAATGGGCACCCAATGTGAAAATATTTGTGTTCCATGTGAATGCTCTGCAAAAAGGATCATCTCAGCAGAAGGGGCTTTTGATGACTGGGTAGATAACATGACTCGATATGTAGATGTCAGTGCGCCTCCATCTGCAGCCACTCCTGTTGCTGCCCACTGAGTTTAGCAAGAAGAGGCCATAGTGGCAGGAAGGGAGATTATATGTGGGCCTGACAACATGGACTTTCACTCACTAAGCTCAACCTGGCTACAGCCAGGGCTGAGTACCTAAACTGCCTTCTGAATTGTTTTCTCTGCTGTCAATGCTTCTTCCAAAACTACCATCTATGGATTTTCAGAATGCCTTATCCATCATAATGGCATTCACACAGCATTGCTTATAACCAAAGAAATCACTTCATAGCAAATGAAATGCAGCAATGGGCCCGTGCTTGTGGAATTCACTGATGCTACCATGTGACTTCATTGCCCTGAAGCAAATGACTTGACAGGATGGTAGAATGGACTTTCAGGAATTCAGTTATGGTACCAGCTAGGGTACACTACCTTGTGGGGCTGGGGCAATGTCTTCTAGGATGTGGCATATGGGCTAAATTAGAATCCAGTAATTGGTGCTCTTTCTAGCCAAAATTCACAGGTCCAGAAATTATAGGATATAGATTAGAATGGCTCTTTTCATTATTAATCCTAGAAGTCCACTAGCAAAATTTTTGCTTTCTGTTCTCATAACTTTAGCCTGTTTGTTAAAATTTATAATTCCATGCTTCTACTAGGGGATATAATTCCATTGAATTGGAAGCTGAGACTGCCACCTGACTACATTGGACATCTCATGCTGTTGAATCAACAGACAAACGTGGACATTACTGTACTGGCTGGGGTACATTTTCCTGACTGTCAACAGGAAAGTGGTTGCTACTATACAGTGAGGGTAAGGAGGAATATGTCTGGAAAACAGAAATTCCTGATGCCTAACCTTTTTCTTCCTTTTAATTTGAGCACAGCTTGCTCTTGTGAAGATGATGCCGATGTGGTTTGCTCTGTTTTTTTTTTCGTATTTTGTTTTATTGTACATATACTAAGTGTACAATTTGCTGAGTGTGGGACTTACATCAATTTATTTTGTAATTATTGAATAAATATTGAATGGAATTTGGAGTCAGAAGTTACTCAGCAAAAAGGCATGAGTCACGATTTTTTTCCCTAAAACCTCGATTCCTTAAATCTCCCTTCTAACTAACAATGCATTTCCAGAGTAAGAAGGCAAAATGATTCAGGAGCAGTTACTCTTTACCCTGGTCATTTTAATTCTGTACACATTCTTCCACATTTTTGATCCTTTCTGTTACACTCGATACTCCTTTTCTTTATCTCTACCTTAGCAGTGTGGTTGCTGAACAAATTGCTTCAGGCTTTTAATGGGAATAGACAAGACTGCTTTTTGTCATGATTAGCTTTGGGGAATTATGAGGAAGCTGCTCACAAAGTGTGGGCAGAAATCAACCACTACCCATATTTTGCTGGCACTGATAATATGTAAAACCTATGGACTAAGTCTACACAATCAAACTTGCATAGCTATTAAGGACACTTTATTTGAAGGTCGGAGGTTTTGTTTTATGTTCTTCTATATTTTTCTCACCAATTATTTAACCTCCAAAGGAGTTATTACCATCTACCTTTCATTATTTTTAGAAAATATTTTAAAATATTGTGAAAGTAGAAAGAATTAAATGGCTATAATGAGGGTGAGTTGGAAAATTTGAATCCAATTCAGTTTTTAGAAAATTTATAATTTATATCAACTTGGATTAGGTAGTAATGAGATTGTGAAGAAACAAAAGACTATTTATTTTTTTGTGTGGCTGAATATGTTGATAGGGTTTTTATTGACTTCATTCTTAAGTTATGAATGATATTCTGTTATTCATACCTAATCATATTTCTTAAAGGTATTTCAAGGAAAAGAATTCCGGCTTAGGTTCCTAGGTAAAATATTTCTATTCCTATTTTCAAGATGAGAGGTTGCTAAAGTTCAGGGAGCTAAAATGGTAAACACCTTAAGTCACATATGTGATGGGATGGACCTAGAATCCAGGTTTCTTCCACCTACGCCCATGCTTTTGATTGCTATTCGCATTTGCTTTCATAGCTTATTGTGATTATTTCCCAGATTCTCACAACCGGAGTGATTGCTGGCACATCTGCAACTTCAGAAGGTACAATTCCTGGGTGACTGTGAACACATGAGTAGGGATCAGTGACGGCAAATCTTGCTGAGAAAAGAATGGAGCCTGAAGAGGCTGGGGGAGGGTTGTCCATTTCAATGCAAGGTTAGTTCTAGAGACACATTTCCTATTATTTTGGGAGAAACCAATGTAGTGGTACTGAACTAGTTTCTAAAACATGTAAGTCATTCTCAGTTCCTTGACTGTACCTGAATTTGCTACCTGTGTGATTTTGGTACAAAAGACTAGTTTTAAAAAATCTATAACACAGCCACCTGGTTCTAAAGAAAGTCTTTGAATAAGTAATTTTCAAGTAGGTGGCTTAAGTTCTACGCCCAGAGATCAGTAAGACAGGAAATGACACAAGACTAATAGAGATTATGTATAAACTTTACCAACATTGTACACTTGATTTAAACAGAAAATATTGATTAGTTTATTTTATAAGTAATTTTGAAATATAAAACCTAACCAAATCATATTTTTAACATAATTGATTGAATAGAGAAACAAAACTTAAATATAAACCTCATTGTTGGGACACCTTTGAAAGCAGCTGTAATAGCATATAGCAAGACACTATAATATAGCAGCTCAGGAACTCAGTCTCAAAAGTCAAATGGAAAGTGGTTTAAATGAAGCCTTCACCATTCACCATCTATGTGAATATGGATAAGTTATTTACCTCTCTAAGCTTTGTTTTCCTCCTCTATAAAATAAGAATAATAACTGCAACTGCCTCTTAAAGTTGATGTGACAATCACATTTATATTTACTTCTGTGGCTAATGGAACATTCTATTTATAAGAAATGTATTTATTCTCTTTGTGACCACAAAACCAAGATCAAATTGTACAAATGTGTATTTCACAGGAGATGGGAGTGTAGTAGTCAGATGGTTCCCTTGCTCCATAGTTGGAGTTTGCGGGACCATTGCATTCAAGCAAGTAGAAAGAGATTGAGAGGGCTGATAAAGAAATAATTAAGACAACGTGCCCTAGTGGGTTGAATGAAATGAAGCCATGAACAAGGTAAGAGACAGAAGGAATTGGGCAGGTGCAGAGACTGGCTCAAACACGAGATGTAGATTGGAGGTATCCAAGGTGAGAGCTGGAAGTCCAGATCGTGCTCAGCCAGTTGAGTATTGGTGCATACACTTTCTGAGGTAGGGCAGTGGTGGGTAGTGAAAAAACTCAAGTTGTGGTTATGTTAAAAGAGAAGAAGAGAAGGGGATAATTGAAATTAATTGTGAAGGCTAAAGAACCAGGAAGCCAGGGTGAGAGACAGATGGGTGACTTACACATTTATAGAAGTCCCAACAATGATGGCAGAAGATGTCCTGGAAAATGAATAGAAGGAGGATAAGTAAGAGCACTGAACAAAGGTAAAGGGTTTGGGGTCAGGTAACTCAGGTTTCCAGGGAGGATAAGTTATTTCAGGAAGTTCACGCAGCATTTAGTAGCCAAAAGGCAAGTGACACCCCCCTGTCCTGAGGCATCTGGGCTTTCTGAGAAAGAGCTAGAAGGAAAGCAGTATTTATAGTGGGAAACCAAGTTTAAGATAGGACTGGGAAGTGAGGAAGACGGAGGTTAATAATTCTCACCTACCTGCACATTAGAATCACCTGTAGAACATTTAAAAATCACCCATGTCTGAGTGCTTCCTAAAACCACTGTGTGTAATCTCTCAGATGAAGCCCTGTAAACCATATCAGTTCAGAATAACTCAACAGAAAGGTTAGGTGAGAAGCTGCTTATGTCTTGTTGAAGAAAGAACAGAGCAGTAGTGAACAAAAATAGAAAGAGGGAGATGAACCAAGGAACTGGCAACCGAGGCTGTGATGGGGATGAGAGGCATGGGATTAACTGGTCTCTGGACGTGGGATGGGACTTTGAGCTGCTCATGCACTGTAATGGCCTGTACACAGCTTCCTAGGAGATCTTCGATACTACCACCAGGGACACTGTGTGGGCAGCAAGTGAAGACGGCAGCAGCTGCCATGCGGAAATGCTTGGGATGAAAGGTCAGAAATAAGTAATTGACTTTTGTCTCCTTCCTGCTCTGATTCTCTCTCTTCCCACCCCCAAATTCTCACTCTAAAGCCCAGAGGTCGTGGGACTTTGCTGCCCTTGTGAAATTTAAGTAGCTTATTTAGCCATGGTCATAGGTGAGGGTGGATCCTACCTCTGCTTATGCTGTTTCCTTTTTCTCTGCACTCAGATACAATGTCCAGCCCCTTTACCAATTTTCTCACAATCTCTTCTCACAAAGCTCTAAGCAAGGTTCAAAAGCAACTGCACTTGGGTTTAAGGGTGATCTGGATGGTGAATGGAGCTCCCAGAAGGAGATGATGCAAGTATCTCTGTTTCCAGAGCCATGAACACGCCCCAAACTGGGAGATAAAGAAAGCCAGCCAGCTCCCTGATCACCTAAAGCTTTAGACACCCCACACGCTTTTCTTTGGCAGCAGCCAATTAAGTTTGTCATTCTATATGTTGTATACATAGCTGCATGTGTATAGCTCAGCTCTCTTAAAAATCCACCTTGGCCATAAAATTTTTATGCCCTGCATACTCATAAAAATATGTCTAGACCTTTTATCTTCACAGATAGAATGCATATACTGTGTGTATGTATGTATATATGTTTATGTCTATTTCTACACAATCACATATATATTTCATTTTAATTCCTGCCCCCAACAGCAATTCTATTCTGAACAAAGCCTAATAACTAACTACAAGGGTTAAAGTGCTCATATGGCTCTACCTTTTCAATTATGACCAGGGCCCCACAATGGCAGCAAATTGGAGAGGCTGGTTTTTGATAAGGTCCCATGGATTGTTCTGAAACACCTTTGAACCGATGGTGGTGAACGTGTTTATGCTGGGATCTTGTCAAGAGTCTGAGCCATTCTTTCAATAAAACCAGTTCCCTAAATCCAAACTGGAGGTTCAAATTTCATCATAAACCAGTGTTGCCTCTCTTTACCCTTCTGAATTTGCTTCATTGATGATGGAGGGCTCCCTGGGTCCCTGTGAAGTTTGTTCTTCCTCAGTAAAATGTGCTCATAGTAATTTGTTCCAACTAAGACTAAAATTTCCAAACCATATTTAATAGTTCAATGTTATGATTTATAGCAGAAGACTGTGTGGTTAGAACACATGCATGGACAGCTCTTCTTTCTGATCTGTCAGTGTGGAGCTGTGCCAAGCTCAGATCCATCTGTCCTCAGGCATGTCCCATCTCTCCCCCAGGTGAGGCCAGGAATATACCCGCGTGCCCACATAGTCCTCAGGATCTATACTTGGTTTTTGTGATGCTGTTTGAATAAACCTGTTCTTACAGGTTTGGCAAATATTCCATTAGTTACCATGTAAAACGTTTAGACTAGTGCACTATTCTTCTTGCTCTTCCTCTTCCTTTGTCTTTCTCCTTATTTTCCTCTTCCTTCTTTTGCTCCCCCTCCCTCCTCCTCCTTCTTATAATTATTATGGCTCAAGGGCAATATTTTTAATATTTCTGCCAAGTTACACACGTGGGTATTGAATCACAGCAAAATGCACATCATTACTGATCTCAGCTGTCTGCCCAGTCCCAGTGTCTTTCCAACCATTCAATGTGGCAATCCCAAGAGCACTTCTTAATAAACCTTCTGCATGTTAATCTCCACCTAGAGTCTACTTTCTGAGGAACGCAGCTTATGACAGTCACCACTGCTACCTTCCCACCAATAATGACATCTTCATGACAATAATAACTAAAATGTGAATATTTATTATGTTCTAAATGCTGTGCTAAATTCTTTATGTGTATTACTCAACATAACATTCAACAGTTAAGTTGTGGCTCTGTGGCTCTGAGCCTCTGTGGCTCAGAGAGGTTAAGAATTTTTCCTTGGTCACCCAGCCATAAAATGATGGGGCTAGGACTTGAAACCATATGGTTCAGCTCCCCAAACTGCACACTTTACCATGATATTCTGCTGTCATTTAATAGGTGCTTAATAAATATTTATAAAATATTTTAAGACACTTTGATATTTTCATTTAATTTTTTTTTCAGAATCCTAGCCTCATGATAAATTCTTATCTTAAATAAGCCCATTATTGTTGATAATAATTGAAAACAGCTGAATTAGTAGGTAGTAAAAATGAAGAAGAGAAGCAGACCAAGACATTTCTCTAACGGAAAATCCTTGGCTTAGAAGATAAATGTATTAAGGAATATTGAATACCCAATAAACATAACAAGTATGCTCAATGTCACAAGCATTTTGGGGAGATGTCCATGAAAACATCACTGAGATAACATCAGATTGACACAGTTTGTAAAAAACTGATAATGTCAATGTTGGTAAAGATGTGGCAAACTAAACACATCATATACTGGTGATTAAAGTTTTAATCAGTACTTTCAAGTAGAATTAGACATTATCTAGTAAATTTGAAAGTATACATACATTATAATTTTGCAGGTGAACTCAAATACTTAGAGAAATTCTTGTATACATGCATTAATAGAAAAATAAATGGATGTTTCAGCAGCATTTCTAGGGAAGGTAAAAATTTTTTAAAAGTTCAAATATCTACCATCAAGGGAATGGTCTGATATATTGTGGTGGTATAGTTATATGATGGAATGTTCATATAGTATTTAAAATGAATGAATTCAATATAGTATATATATCAACATCAATCTAGAAAACACATTGTTGAAAGAAAAAAATAGTCTCAGAATGTTCAATACAATATCATTTATTATACATAAGTTTTAAAAATAATCCTTATGTGTACATTGTTAACAGATACAGATGTGTAGAGAAAGTATAAAATTATAACCTATTTATATAGCAAATCTATGATTGTGTATATCTTCGTGGAAAGAGGGTGAGATGGTGTGTAGAATAGAACTAGTGAGAGGGATTTAACTTTTCCTCCAAAGTTTTATTTTCCAAAACAAACTGACAATAACAGAAAAGACCTGAGGCAAGTATAAAAATAAGTCAACTTATTGTGTTTTGGGACAATGTATTTTTACCATTGTGCATTGCTGTATTTTATTTATGCTTTTCAAAATGCAATACAATAACACTGAAAGAGAGAATATGTGTGTAACTTTACTAATGGATTACTTTGTGATGTGAAGTCTTTAAGTGTAACTATTTAAACAGAATCTAGATGTGTAGGTTATTGATAAACAGTTTTTTAAGTATAAATAGAATTTACATGAAAAAATAGGGAATTTGATCTTAAAAAAGGAGATCTTTTTTTTGTCATGGAGGGTAATTTAGGGGTGGCCTTTCCTGATGCAGGAGAATGGAATGGATCAATGGTTCCTAAACCTGGCTAATTTCACAATCACCTGGCAAGTTCTCTAACATGCAAATGTCCAAGCGATACCCCAGGTTTATGAATAATATTCTCTGGGAGTGGAGCCCAGAGATTTGTTCCCTTTATTTCTATAGTCTTGGCTCCCAAGGGAGTCTGATAACTACCCTGGCTTGGAAATCTATCCCTACATGTCCCCTCAAGTTCCTTCTTCTTTATTGTTTTTTAGAGATTAATAAAGTCCAGCATAGGACTGGAGTCTAGTTCTTTCTCAGAGAAAGACAGGAGTTGGGTGATAGAAAGGGTTTACAAAGCAGGCCTTTTTTCTAACCCCACTACGCCTATTCCTTACAAGTCAGTTTGGGCTTAAGATGACCCATGGTGCTTAAAAATGAGATATTTCCATATATAAAATTCTGAATGCTTTCCTCACTTTGTTGGCCACTTAATCATTTTTCTTTCCTCCCTTAATCTTCAAGAATGTTACAGCAGTTGAATATCAGTAAGAGCACGATGATTTTGACTGCCAGGAAAATAAACATTATTGCAATTCTGTTTGTATGAAGCTCCTTATTAGTACAAAAGGTAGCTACTAAGGTCAGATCTTTGATTTTGAATTTCAGTGCTCTTTGTACTTTATTTGCAGGTGAATATAACCTTGATTTGTACCACAAAATATAAAGGAGGATGATGGTTTGTGCCTCTGAGGCGTTTGAGGAAGGCCTCACCATAAATCTGTCTGTGGATTATCAGAGGAGTTGTGTGCCTTCCAGTGTTGGAGGCCATAAAGGGAGTGACTCCTGACAGACACTGCTCAGCTGTATCTGCCCGATAGGGCTTTTCTGAAGGCTGGAAGAAGGAAAGGCAACAAAGCAGATGATGTCAGGGAAGACAGTGTCCTTGTGGAAGCATTTTATGTTTACTAGTTTTGAAAGACTATGTCCCAAGAAGTGGCCTAAACAAATGTCTCTAAATACTTTTTCAACCGTGAAAAGACAGAAGTAGCAAGTTGCTTTTGAGAGTGATCATTTCAATGTTTTTGTTTACTTGTTTCCTCCAATCTGAACACAGAATTTCTTATTTCTGCCTTGACCTTGTTCCTTTATCCCAAGCTGACCCCCACATCCTGTGCTTTGTCAATGTCCAACAAAAGGGGACCCCAGGAGTCCTACTGAGGTTCATAATCAAAGTTTTGGACCCCATTCCTTCATCTCACTCTTGTCTCTGTCCTGTTTCTGTATTTACTCTGCTCCTGACCTCTGGCTTTCCTGTTTATAGCCTGATGCTTACCTTTGTGAAATCTAATTCTAGATTTAACGTTTCCAACTTAACCCTCAGATTAGCCATTAGCCTCAGTTTTGCTCCTCTTACCCAATCCATTCTGTTTTGGGCTCCTACACACCAACCCAGAAATGTCTATCCACGCTCTTGCAACTGACTCCTGCAAAGGAGGAAGACACCACCTCTCCACAAATGATAAGTGCTGACATTCTCTTGCCCAATTTTGGAGTGAAGCTCCAAGTAAGAGTTTTCGTCAGTCCTCCAGTAGTATCTGAGTCTGGCTGCCTGGATTTCATTTGTAAATATTCATTATATATTTGCAGGGCTTCACATGCATTCTGATGATCCTGCATTCTTAGAACATTTTTGGAACTCCTCATTTGGAATTGCCTTCTGAACATAATATCTTATATAATAAGAACCCAAGTGGTATGTGTTGAAAAAGCTAATTTCAAATAGCACAAAACATCAGTCTTGTTGCTTTATGATAATACTTTTTGTTAGATTCAAAAAACAATTCTCAACTTTATCACCTACCTTATCCATAACACGTGTCACTAGATGACTATGGGACATTTAATAAAAGAAGCACACCCCCTTCCCACCAAGACTGAAGATTTACCACCACTTTTTTTAACGCATGTGCCAAAGACTGGGAAGAAATTTCTCAAACAGGAGACAGGAACAAGTTGCAAATAATGGTAGAATTTTTGGAAGACGTACATGATCTTCCACAAGGAATGCTTTAAAAGAAATTATGTTCATTTGTCTGGTGTGTTTTAAAAAACCAGCCACAATAGTTTTTGCAGTGTCCCCAACCTTTTTGGCACAGGTTGCATGGGAAACACTTTTTCCACAGACGGGAGGGCGCGGAGGAAAGCGGAGCTCAGGCAGTGATGCAAGTGATGGGGAGCCGCTGTAGATACAGATCCAGCTTTGCTCACCCGCAGGCTCACCTCCCGTCTTGTTTCCCCTGACCCCTTTCCTAAGCTTTCGTAAGTTTCATGGAAGATAGTTTTTCCATGTACGGGGGTGGGGTGTGCAGCAGGGGCAGCGGAGCTTTGCAGCCAGGTCCCTAACAGGCCACAGACCGCTACCAGTCTGTGGCCCGGCAGTTGGGGACCACAGTATAGCTTCCCTTTTATATTTAGCTGCCTGGAAAGTCTAGTCTTGGGATAATTAGTCAAATGGGACCATAGCACCATTTGATTTTACTTTTCGGAAGTTACCTAAACTAGAGAACAATTGCCCCTCGAAGAAATCTGTAATCCTTATAAAACTATAATGATTAACACACTCAAAGAAAGAAAGCGGAAAACATTTTACTTTACTTCTCATTTCCTACTGTATGGGTTTTAGTTGGTTCGTCAAATTTTATTCACTATTCTACAAACATTGCCTGATCAGTTTCTCTCTTTCAGACACTGCACTCAGAACTGGTCATATAGCAATAAATAAAATAATCCCTGTCTACAAGGAACAAACAGATGCTTTGGGAAGGACAGACACGCAGACAAATTTTCTAACAATGCTAGGTACCTTTAATGGCTTACGAAGAATGCTCTAGGACTACAGAAATGATATATTGTGTGGGAGACTTGGGTGGAGTGACTACTTCACCAGAAAAATGGAATTGATGTAGATCAGAGATCGGCAACCTTTTCCTATAAAGGGCCAGATGGGAAAACTTGGAGACTTTGTAGCCAGCATCTGTTGTAAGTATTCAATGCTGCAGCTGTAGTGCAAAAGCATTCATAGGTAATATAGGAATGAATGAACACGGCTGTATTCTAATAAAGTTTTATTTACAGAAACAGGCAGAGTAGCAGGTTAGATTTGATACATGGTCATATTTTGCTTATCCTTGATCTAGGTTGGAAAGGATGAGTAAGATCAAAGCATTTCGGGTACAAGGAACAGCATGATAAAGGCTCAGAAGCAAGAGAGTTCGTGTATCCCTGGGTAATAGCAACATGAATATAGCCACAGTAAAGTATGCTGGGAAAGAGCTGTGCATGATGATTAAGGCTACATTGGGTAAGATCTTATATGCCAATGTAAAGGATTGGATTGTACCCTGTGGGCAGTTACAAAATGAGTTCTTTCCTATAAAACTTGTATAAATCAACTTATTCATCTTCAAAAATCAGTGATAGAAAGTCTATTTAAAAAACATAAGGTGAATAAAGATTCTTATTTTAACATTTTTGATGCTTAGCAGTGGGCAAGATTATGAAAGACACATTGCAACTTTTTTCTTCAATTGTGTATATATTTTTTTTACACCGTGAATACCAAGAATCTGACAAAAGCAGCATGCCTATATATCAATGATACATCCTCTCACCCTACTCTGTCTTCAATAAACAACATGTTTTTGTTGTAAAACTAGGAATAATGGGGCATTTGGGGGAAAAATGACTCCCTCTAATGACTTTTCTGTAGACATTTGTTTTAAAAAGCTACTAGAAAAAACAGCACTTAGGTGAAATGCTAAAATGAGGTAACTACAGAGCTGAAAAATCACCCTGTAGCTCAGTAGATTTTATAACAAGACACTTTGTCTTTAAGACCATTTAAAAAAAATAATCCTCCAGGGAAAAGAATGTCTCAAAATCAACCGTTAAAACCTGTAGTATGGAAGCTGTTTCTGCTCATAGTCTGAACCTAAGGGCAACTGTTTGTAAAGAGATTTCAAAAGCATTTCATAGCATAGATGTATAAAGAACTGATTAAATGTTTTTAAAACCTTTTTCTCCCAAGATTTTCAAATATAACAGTAATATCATGCAGACATCAGTAAGAAAAGAGATCACAACCCTGGAGAAGTAGAGTATCTATGAGAAAAGCCAAGACCTGACGCAGAAGACTGGAATTCTAGTCCCCCGCAAATCGGGGCTCTCTCCCCAAGGCCAGAGCATACTTATTCTCTGATTGCAATGAAATGGCAACTATGAGATACTAAGAAACTCATCTACCGAGGTTGAAACAGTAGGGTTTGCTGGAGGCCTTTGAGTATGCCTGTTTGTGTACAACTGGGTAATTGCTGGGGAGGCAGAAATATATGCAGGAGAAGTGTTCTGACTTCCTTCATAATTTTGTCCAGGTGGTAAATTAAGGGACTGAAGTGACATTTTGCAGCAACTTTCTTTTTCTTTGATTTGGGACACTGATCACAAGAGTTCTCCCTCATCTATATATGGACTGTATAATATCAAAAGAGTAAGCAGTCATAAGTCCTCAAAGAAAGGGACATTTTTGGGAGTAAAGAATGTTTAAACACAGTGTAAGTATCAAAGAAAAACTTGTAATAAGGGACCTTCAGATACTACATGAGTCTCTTTCAACACAAGCAAGTGCTTTCTTGGCAAGGACACAAAGACTTTAGCACACTTTACACAAAAGCAACAGTGACAGCATTATTGTTGTCTTACTCTATAAAAGGGAAAAATCATTTCACTGAGGTGTCAAGAACCTCTCAGGTCCATTTTGGGTATTTTCTTAATATCTCCCATTGAAATGGGGAGAAATTGTGACATAGGTCAATATGCAGAATTAAAAACAAAACACAGCCAGGCATGGTGGCATGTGCCTGTAGTTCCAGCTATTCAGGAGGCTGAGGTGAGAAGATTGCTTGAGCCCAGGAGTTCAAGTCCAGCCTGGGCAACATCAAGAGACTCCATCTCAACAAACAAACAAACTAACAAAAACCAAACACACACACACACACACACACACACACACACACACACACACACACGTCATCAGGTTGGAAATGGCTCTGAGATGGTATGCCTTCATTGAGAAGCTTATAATCGAGTGGCAGGTAATATCAGTGACTTTGATGATGAAACTTTGCCTGGGGGGCCCACAATGGCAGGATGCCCATGGACCAGAAGATCTCAGGCAGATCAGAAGGAGGCGCTGCATCATTCAGGAAGTAGACACTGAAGGTTATGGTGCACACCTATGCCACACCTTTGGTCTGTGGCGGTATTCAGGGATGGACTAGTCCTTGAAATGACACCAAGTGTGTTTTTCATCTGTAATTCGCCTGCCACTGCTACTCTCTGCCTACTTTTTCTTTTAGGAACTACCCCTTCACTGCACATAGTCTTGGCCAGACTGTAAGGCAAGGCCCCTAGACAATGGTTGGTCAGAAGATCAAGCAAAGCTAATCAAACAATCTCTTCCAGAATTTAAACCCAGAACACAGTGATACAAGGACACAACATAATTGGAACTGATTATTCTAGTTGAAGAGTGGGATGGCAAACATTTTTTTCCTAGCTGCTCACAAACAACAACAACCCCACAACCAAACAAATAAACTAAAAACCCACTAATCCCACCATCAGC
This sequence comes from Lepilemur ruficaudatus, assembly GCA_963574885.1. Taxonomy (NCBI): domain Eukaryota; kingdom Metazoa; phylum Chordata; class Mammalia; order Primates; family Lepilemuridae; genus Lepilemur; species Lepilemur ruficaudatus. Next base: position 68,297 of record CAUYRT010026797.1, read on the forward strand.
AACACCCAAGTGTTAGCTGATTTCCATGAGGAATTTGCATAAATGTGATTTTTCATGAACCAGAGGAGATGCAATTTTGTTCCTGGATGCTAGTGCTACCCCTTTTCTTTCTTTTTGAAAATAATCAAGGCAATTAAATGAAAGAGCTTCACTTTAAAAATGCCATCAGTAATGACTTTTTGCAATTTTAAATATGAAGGTGAGAGTCATTGTCATACATTCTAGAAGGATCATTAAAAAAAATCAAGCCTATCACCAAACTTTTCAAAATACGCGTGATCTTTAGCATTAAGTTTTCTAGCTTTTGTCAGGATGTTACAAGTTTTTTTTTTTTTTTTTTTTTTTTCCGTGCAACACTCCCTCAGTCTGCAAACCCACGCCAGGCCTGTGCGAGTCCATAAAGGCTCCACCACATGGTGGCGCTCTGGTTGTGCCGTTAGTGAAATCGCTAGCGTTTTCTTTTTAGGAAAAGGGTTGATCAAAATATGAAGTTAAAAAAGAAATTTACTAACTCAGCTTTCTACAGGCCCAGGAAATAAATGTTCTCTTTAATGTTTTCTCTACCTCCTTCCTCTATCATCCTCCTGTTTGGGAAGTCTGCAGATGCCCATTATTTTGGTTCATGCAGTTGCCGTCACCAGGACCCCAAAGTGCAGACCTGGCTGAACCTGCCTAATTCTGAACAACGGGGAAGCTGGTTTGATGATGCTCACCCGATGCCTTCTGTGACTGTTCGTCTCTTGCTCATGCAGAACCCTTGTCAAATGAATCGCCCGGGAATTTCCAGCACACCTCAGCTTCCTGATCAACAACTTGCTCACTTGCTATCAACCATTCTGAAATAAAATGCACTCATGCGATAAAGAAAAACAAGGTCTAATAAATAGAGTCCTGTGATGAGGCCTTTTAAGTTTAAATGCCAAATCTCCACAAAGCAAATAGTTCTAGGGTAGAGAATACTCTGGAATAGCAGGTTGATTTTTGTTGGTGATGGCGGTTTCTTTTCTTTTCTCATTTCTTTTCCTTCCTTCTTTTTTATTTCTTTTTATTTTCTTTTCTTTCCTTTTTTTCCTTTCTTTTCTTTTTTTGCCATTGGGGAGCCTGTGTTATTCTCTTGAGTGAAATTGCCTTAAGATAGAGGAAGATCCAATTCTGTATACTTGGAGAAAGGCTGACCTGGTGATTTCTGGTACACAATGCATAAAAGGTATATATACACCAGGGGCCAGTGTGCTATCTCATACTACAAATGACCGTAACATCTCAGCTGAGTTATGTGAGGAAGAAATTATAAACAGGTTATTCAAGAAATATTTTTCAATAAACGAAAAGGCAATTAAATTGTTTGCCATTTTCCCTAGTTTGAGAGGTATATTAGATTTGCACTGTTGTGTAATCAATTTCTGTAAACTTAATGGCTCAAAAACTACTCATTTATTAGTTCACAGTTCTGTAGGTCCGAAGTGTGGGCAGGGCATGGCTGGTTTCTATGCTCAGATTATCACAAGGTTGAAATCAAGATGCTTTCAAGCTCAGTGATTTTTGTCAGGATTTGTTTCCTTGTGATCCTATGACTGACGTCCACATTTCCTTGCTAGTGGTCAGCCAGGGGCCATTCTCACAGTTCCTTGTCTTGTGGTCCCCAGAGGTAAGTCACAGCATGGCTTTGCTGCTTCCAGGCCCAGCAGAACATGTCCTTCTGACTTCACTCTCTGCGACCTACCTGAGGAAAAAAAATCTCTCTGATTTTAAAAGGTTCTAGTGACTGATTAGGTCATGACCACCAAGGTAATCTCTACCTTTATTAAAATCAACTAATGTGAACTCTGAAGAACATCTGCAAAACCCCTTCACAGCAGCACCTAGATTAGTGCTTGACTAAGTACCTGGGAGAAGGTGTGCTTACACCAGGGGCCAGGATTCTATCTCAAAATAGTGGCTTTCTCATAACTTCACTTCCTTACCGCTGTTCTGATATTGGTATAGAGCGGAGCTGGGTGCTCGCCCCTGCTTATCCTGCCTGAGGAATAGCTATGGCTCTAGTTCTTAGGCACCCTGCTGGGCTGAGTCAGAGGAGTTACAGCTGGGGCAGACTTTAGAGATGGAATCCAATTTATCTGAGATGGTAAGAGGTAGGTTCAGAAACACCTTGGGGTCCCACAGAGGGTGGCCGATGGGGCCCAAGCCCTCTAACTTCCAATTCTCGCTCCACAATGGACTTTTCACCAGGGTGAGGGAGAGTGATGAAAATAAGAAAAATTGAGTAAGTTTTACATAATATTATTCTTGATTTAAATAACCTTTCTTATTATGAGATTATACTGCCTAATTTTACTTTTTCTGTGATGATGAGGGATGAGCTAGATGAAGCGCAGAGAAATGATTTGTACAGTTATTAAATAACTCATTTTTTAGCTGTGAATACAATATAGATCTTCTGATTCCCAGGTCAAGACTTGATTGATAATTATGACATCATGCTTTTCAGAATGTGAGGGAAATCCTTGAAAAGAGGAAAAAAGGAAATGACATTCAGAATAAAAATGTTACAATTTATTAATATTTTGGGTGTTTAATCTGCTTTCTAGTTATATTCACTGTTATCTAGTTATTATTTCTTAAGGAAATTTATTGCCTTTAAAATTTCAAACTATTTTATACCCTTCCCTCACCTCCACACTATTTCCTGTAATGGTGAAGAAAATTTACCATTTAGAAGAGTCAGGTATCATCATTGCTACGCCAGTGACTATTAGGATGAGGCCATAAAACCCCGAAATATCTAATCTGTTCTATCACCCTAGCTTCTGGCATGTTCAGAATACGTTATAGGCATGATAATTATCTTTCCTGCCAGATTGGTAACTTTATTTGAAAGGCTATTAGGAATTAGTAATAAGGTAAAGAAATTGGGTAAATATATAAAAGGTATCATTTAGTGACTGCTGTTATGTGCCACAGGGCACTTTGATATATTTTCTTTAATTCATTCATCAACCTGCAAGGTAAATATTAATAGTATTCTTTTTATTCCACAGGTAGATAACCATTTTCAGACAGATTAAATAACTCAACCACAATCAGAAAGCTAGGAAATGGCAGGGCCGTTTTCCGATCTCAGGAATTTATAGTCCAGGTTCATTTGGCTACAGTGTGCATGACCTTCAACCCTCCATTTCTGCACATCCATTTTTACCACTGCATAAGAATAATGATTATATTCAGTGATGAGAGATTACACCGCAGCCTAGAAGACCTCAATCTGGAATTAGGGATAGGATTATCCTTTTGACATTGTCAGTAACTGTGATGAACTTGGATGAGTTTTCTAAACCTCAGTTTCCTTATTTGTACCTGGAAAACAAGTGGTAAGATTAAGTGATTCTCACTCATGGCTACTGATGCAAAAGGCTGGTGCCCTACATTTGGTTAATTTGTCTTACTTTATTCATTCATTCAGTTACTTACTCATTCACTCCTTTTGCTATTTATTTCTGTGGCTGCTACAATTGCCCCTGTTAATATCAACATTACTGTGGCCACTACCAATTTTGCTATGCTGCAGCCATCACATTTGCTGCTACGGTGACTGCTTCCAGTATCACCATTAACTACAATTGCATACACTCTCTTATTTGAATTCCAGAATCTCTACGAGACAGTTATTATTATCATCATTTTACAACTGAGAATAAAAATGCTTGGAGGAATTTTTTAAAACTTACTAGAGGTCATCGCTATCAGTGGTGGGTACAGAATTTAAAACTATCTTGAGAGCCGATGATCTTTACCACAACTGCCAACATGACATTTATTAGGTTCTCCTTATCCGGTGTTTGCTTTAATAGAAAAATAATCTTTTAAACATGACTTAGAAAATAAATGGACTCTCCAAGAAGATGGAAAGATACTGTGTTTATCTTGTGACTTCTCATGCTGCCTGGCACACAAGCCCATAACCCTGCGAGGATGTGTATACAAATTCGAGAAACTGAGGGAAAAGAATCTACTGCTGGGATTTCATTTATTCAACAGACCTTTACTAGATTCTATTCTGTGATAGGCGCTTTGCTAGGCACTGTGGATATAAAGATGAATGAAACACAATCCCTGCCCAGGGGCAGTGGGGAAATAGACTTAGTTTTCTAATAGCTGCTCCACTGGCTTTCAGGGTAGGGGGAGGCGGGAGGAGGGGGAAAGCCACCACTTAGCAGTTTCCTGTAAAGGCAGGCTGTAAGAACTCTGTGTCACTGGCCTGTATTTCAGTGAAAGAAGTGCAAAGCAGGGTCCTCAAACCAGGCAAATACAGATGCTGTCCAGTTTGGGGATAGCGATTTTCCTCTGAAATGGAAAGGTTTGGCTTTGGGGCTTAATATGGGAAAAGGATAGGAGGAAGCAGTAGGAATGAACTTTCCCTGAGGCAGTGAGGAGAGTTAGACTGTAGATGATTATTTTCAGCGATGAAAATGAGCAGTAGCTCGGAAGCCCAGCGGCCTAAAACAGAACATGGGAAGATAGACACCTCCTCTCAGTGACTGGCCAGGGAAGTGTTTGTGTCTAAGTGTGTATCTGGGGACACATTTCTGTGCACGTATGCGTGTTTGTCTCCTTGCACATGTCTGTGCACTGCGTGCATGTGTGCATGTCTGTGTATGCACGTGTGTGTGATTGTGCACACACAATGAGGAAGGGACTCTGGCAGGGCATATTTCTGTTGATGCTGTAGGCAGTTGCCCATTTGCTCTTAATCTAGAATGGAGAGATAGTGGAAGAATCTATGAATGGATGTGACTAGAACCCATAAGGCAAATTTTGAAGATTAACAATGTACTTGCTGTCGAATGATTCCAGAAACAACTTACGAAGCTGATTATTTTAGCCAGTGAGATCCACACGGTGTGTGGAGCGGTGTGGAGGTGAAAAGCGTTTATTTTCTGTTATTATCTCTGCTTTCTATAATGCAGTCCTCTACACCTCCTCATGCCTCCTACTTACCAAAGAAATTGCTTCTTTTGTCTGAACTTGTTTACAACAGATGCCTTATTATAGCCTGGGTTTTAATTGTCCTTATGAACACTGAAAACAAAATGAAGGGAGAAAAAACAACAACAAACAGTCTCTATCTACAAACATTTTTAAGCCAGAGCTGAAGAAAATGACAAATGTATTTCAAAATTATTTTAGTTTGATAAGGAGCCTGGAAGCCTGGCCTTTTCCTCAAGGAGTTAAGTCCCTGGGGCAGAGATAATTATGATTATTTGTGTTTATCATACAGAGGGAGCTGTAAGGATCTGTTTGTCCTTCTCTCTAGTATATGATTTCTGTGCAAGTGGACTTCTGCTAAATCACAGCTTTTATATTAACTGAAACTGATTTTAGCCCTTTTTCTGTCATCCAATACAAAAATATTAAATTTCAGGGACTGGTTTAATAATAGTGACATTTCACACCTAGAATGCAAGATACTTTTTTTTTAAATTGAGTTTGTTTTCATTTGTGCATATGAATGTGATGTTGTATTAGCAAGAAAGCAATACCTTTCTTCCTTTGTTTACAACTGTTTATAAAAGCAAAAATACTAAATGTAAATCTAAAGTCAGAAGTTACCAGGCTTTGCACATCTAATTTTTAAAATGGTTTCTGGTTCGTAGAAAGCTGTCTTTGTATCCAGCTGTGAGAGGCTTTTGCAAAACCCTAGAGAAATTGTATGACAGGCCCAGGGAGGTGGTGGCTATTGACATAGAATAATCCAGCTGTCCTGGGTAAGAAGTGCCTCTTATAGCTACTTAATCACTAATGTGGAGAACCCGCTAATTAGAAAGGGTACCAAGTACCTCTGCATTCACTTTGCCTTTACAATGGACTGTGTTAAAGTAGCTTCACATCACGTAGCATTTAGTGTAATACTTCTGTTAAAATCAATATATTGGGGAAAGGGAGAGATGATGAATATCTTGGCACCTCTGGGCACTAACAGCACACTGGCCCTTGCAAAGTCTGCAATACATTGGTATTAAAGACTAACTCAGTATGCGGCATGGTAAACAGAGCTGGAGAGTGACAGCATGTGCTACGAACAAGGGGGTGCAGGAATGGGACATTAGAAGCTGATTGAGAGCTCCCTGAAATAGGGCTGCAAAGTAGGTAGGCAAAGATTAGAAGTCAGAAGACTCTGCTTTTAAAGCAAAATGGTGTAGGGAACTTTTGTGTAAGCAAGCATGAGAAGGAACACTTCAAAGGAGAATTTAAAGCCCCGAAAGCTGGGTAACTTCCCCAGTAAGGAGGCTATCACAAACACAGTGGGCAGAATGAGTCATTTAAAATTACTGACCATCAGCAAATTCATGAAATTCTGGTTGGATAAAATATTTCCCAAGAGGGTGTAGGATGGAATAGTATATTAAGGGAAAATAGGAATAAGACAGAGTTCAGGTCAGTGCTTTTGAATGGAAGATAGGACTTGCTTTCCAACTTCTAATATCCCATCAGGATATCTGCTGCCTTCTCATTTCAAGGAATTGGTGGTGGCCCTGGGTTCCAAGTGCTTAAACTATAGAACTGCATTTCCAGTGGGCTTGCATAGGGGAACACTGGGATAGGGATTCATGGTGTCTCTGAATGTTAGAGTTGGAGGGAACTTTAAATATCATCTCATTGAACCCCCTTAAATCACAAATGTGGAAACAGGCTCAACAAGCTGAAAAGATCTGGCTAAAATCCACTCAACCAGGCAGTAGTGAGATAGGAAACCCGCAGGCCCTGCTCAGTATGATTTGAGTCATAAGACCCAAATCAAGGTCTCTGATAAAACAAGAGGCAGAGGAGAAGCCAGCCAAACCAGCTAGAACCCAGATGGCCACAAAAATGACTTCAGGTGACCCTCGTTGCTCATTATATGCTAGTTATAATACATTAGCATACTAAAAGAAACTCCCACCAGAGCCATAGCAGTTTACAGATGCCATGGTAACTCCTGGAAGTTGCCCTAATATGGTTTAAAAAGGAGGGGAACCCTCAGTTCCAGGAACTCCACACCCCTTTCCCAGAAATCTTATGAATAATCCTGTCTCTGCTTAACATAAAATTAAATAGAAAGTATAAAATAAGACCCTGGAAATTCACAAAAGGCTTATCTCTGTTGCTCTGAGAGATAGCTGCTGCTCTATGGGAAGCCACCTTTCTTGTTTTCTTTTCTTGCCTCAATAAACTTGCTTTTGCATTACTCTGTTGGCTTACTCTTGAATTCTTTCTTGCATAAAGCCAAGAACCCACTTGGCCTTTAGGCTGAATCCCAGTTTTTGGGTCTTCTTTGCTGTATCACTGGCAGAGCTGATGGGATAATAGGTCTTCCGGAGGTGGTGGTTCTCTCTCTCTCTCTCTAATTTTTCCTATTCCACTGAGACAAAGACTATGTCTCTTTTTAGTCATCAATGAGATCGATTCTTTTTTTTAAAAACAGTTAACACACTTATCTAAATTCTAAACACTAACAGAAAATACTCACATCTGCTCCCCCTTATTTTGTTGGTTCATACTTCCCATACATCACATCATCCAAGCTAGGAGGGAGCATTTTTACCCTGAGAATGAACCCATAGTTTTTACAATATGCCAGCCCAATGGGAATCAGTTGAATTACACTTGATCTAACAGGTGCTCCCCTAAGAATAAACTCATCCAGTTTCTAAACTTATTTATTTAGACTTTACTTTGAGACATGAAATCATGACTTTTCACCAACCAATTCATTTGTTCTTTTATTCATTACAGAAAATCTGAGCCATTTCTACATGCCAAGCAATGTCCAGAGTAAACTGCAGAGAAAACATTCCCATCCCTGACACATGATGTAGGAGCTTGCTGCCCAGCAAGGAGAGCAGGATTCCTATAAAACCGTCAGAGTATATTGGTAACAAATGGCAATAAGTGCTATGAAAGCCGATCAATTGTTTCTGCTATAGTATCTGTTCATGCGATTTCAACATATTAACAAGCCTGAGGGCTAATGGAAGGCCAGCTAGAAAGCTTAGCTCCAAATAAGCAAGCTTCCAATAGCTTAAGAAAGGTGTCGTTTATAGTCTCTTTTTATGTGTCACTCCTTGTTTAGCTGTTTAACCTGAGCATTTTTCAAAGCCTATATATATATTTTTTTTCAAAGCCTCTAAAAGCACTTGTACAAACCAGGTGACTCTACAGTCTTTACAATTACCATTGTCCTTGTACTATTGAAGCACCAAAGCTATTATTAATAGAAAAGCCAATGCTTCATCTTCCACTGCACTCAGCCCAATCCACCACCTATGAAAATCTTGGTAATTCTGATGCTGCTTGAAGACAGGGTATGATACCAACAGTTTACAGATCTAAGCTGGTTCTCAGACCCAAACTGATTTATTGAGGTAGAAGCAGAGCCCCTTTGAGCTACCCATCAATGCTACTGCAAATACATCCAATAATCATTCCCCAAATCTTCCCCCAAAGGGACCTTCAGCCATTTACCTGGAGAAAAGGAAATACTTAACATTTACAGCATAACTACATACCAAATGTGACCTGATACTCAAAAACACAACAGTTCAACATGATTCAGTGGTTAGAGTGATTAAAGATCAGGAGATACAAAGTCCTGACTGAAGTATTTCTGATGATGGGCTCATAAGGTTCATGAACCCACCCTAAGATTATTTACTCATTTCCTGAGTGTATAACTGGTGTGGCTATATTTAGCAGCTGAAAGAGTCCTCACATTAGTTCCCCAAACTGTGGAGTAATAACCGTCATTGTAGGATAGGCCAAGTGGAAGCCCCTGAAACTGTCTTACCTCTCTCCCATATCCCAGGCCAGCCAAGGTAGAAAATCATACGCCAGGAGAAATTGCAGAGATTAGAGCTGTCTTAGTCTGTTTAGTGTGCTATACCAGAATTCATAAACTGGACAGTTTAAAAACATTTATTTCTCACAGTTCTGGAGGCTGGGAAGTTCAAGATCGAGGTGTCAGCAGATTCTGTGTTTGGTGAGGGCTGGTTCTTCCTAGATGGTGCCTTCTCCTTGTGTCCTTACCTGGTAAACAGGGCAAAAGAGCTCTCTCAGCTGTATTTTATAAGGACACTAATCCCATTGATGAGGGTTCTGCATTGAACTGGCATTTTCTTCCCAATCCTATTCATAAAGATGATCCAAACTGTTCTGTTATGTGAGAAGGCGATCAACTCTCTAGCCTCAGGGTTCCATTAACTCCCTGCTCCTTGTCATTAAATAATGCTCATAGAACCTTTTAAATTTGACATTCTGAAAAATATTATACCATTCTACTATGTTGATGACAACACACTAATTGAGTTTGATGATCAAGAAGTGGCAATTTCTGTGTATTCCCTGGTAAGGGACAGTAGGAGAATAACACCATGGATGGTCAGGAACCTGTGATATCGGTGAAGATATTAGGAGTCTAATGGCCTTGGGCATGTTGTGATTTCCTCTTAGGCAAAGGACAAGTTGTTGCCCATGCAATCCTACCACAAAGTAGACACAGCTCTTGGTGAGATTTTTGTGAATCTTGGAGACTGCATATACTGTGCTTAGGATTGCTGCTATAATTTATTGGGTGCCTTGGAAGGCTGACACTTTGGGGTGGAGCTCAGAGTAAGAGAAAACTCTGCAGCCAGTCCATGTGAACAATACATCTCATGCTGTGTTTAGTCTCTGTCTAGTCCAAAGAGAAGAGTCATAGCATAGGCAGATGCTTGGAATCTTAAAGCAACATCCCAAACATCCAATAGTCCATATCTTGTGGGTTAGAAAACTACTTGTCATTTGAAAAAGAAGCTTCTGGTATGCTACTGGGCCCTAGCAGATGGGAGAGTGTTTGATTATGGGATATCAAAGTATTATGTGAACAAATCTTTTTATCTTAAGCTGGGTGTTTTCACTACCACCAAGAAAGAGGGATGGGCATGTGCAGTAGCAGTCCAGCACTATGATGGAAATAGCATATTTGGGTTTGGACTCAATTAGTCCAGAGGGCATTATTAAGTAACATGAACAAGGAATTTAGCTGTCCATACCCCTCACTTCTGTTGCACCATCTCCTCTCTCTCTCAGCTCACACTTATGGCCTCACAGTGAGGGATGGAAATTCTCTATCATCGACTTACAGAAATAAAAGCATGGTTCAGAAATGGATTGATTGTTTATGTTAGTGCTAGCTGAAAGTGGACTGTAACTATACTACTGCCCCTCAAGGATGGACATATGGGACTTGACACAAAGGATAAAGATCTCTGCACGTCATGATAATGCCTGCCAGAGCGCATCTGTGGTAGAGGAGACACTCAATAAACAGGAAGATAGGAAGACTTATCCAGTGGCAACAAAACATCACCTCAAACAAAGGGATGCATTTTACAATTAATGAGAGTGATAATGAATACATGAACATACAATCCACTGGTCTTAATGTACACTGCATGGTCTGGAAGTGGACAACCTAATTGAATGATGAATGGTATGATGGGACAATGCCCTGCAGGGCAGGAGTGCTACCTCCAGGACATGGTGTATACACTTAACCAACAGCTAATATTAAAACACCGTGTTCCCAACAACTCGAATGCACAGATCCAAGAACCAAAGGGAGAAGAATTGGCCTCTCTCACTATATTCCCTGCTATCCACCTATGAAATTTGTACTTTCTGTCTTAACAACTTTAGTTCCTACTGCAATAAATCTCTTGGTTCTTCGGGAGTGGGAGATGCTTTCATTAGGGGGAACAGTAAAGATTCCACTTAACTTAAAGCTCTAACTATCACTTGGTCATTTTTGACTCCTTGTGGCAGTGTGTCTGCATGCAAAGTAAGGAGGTGACATATTGGTGGGGGTAATTGAACCTGATTGCTCTGGAGAGCTAGGATTGCTATCAAGCAATTGCTACTAGGAGTTCTGAAACCCAGGGTACTCCCTGTAGTATATCTTGGTGCTTCTGTACACAAGGATAAACTTAAATGAGTATTGTCAACAACCATAGCCCAACAGGGGAAAAGAACTAAGGATTCTGGCCTTTGGGAATAAAAGTCTGAGTTTTTCTGTCAGTCAAGCAATCCAGACTGAAGGAAAATTCTGAATGGGTGGTGGAGGAGAAAAATATAACTGTTAGTTATGGCAATTGGGATCAGTTGTGGCCACTGGGACTGTAGCTTGTTCCACAAACATTGTGTATTATGCCATTTGTATATTTTGCAGGTGACCACCACCTTGAGTGTGCTATGATGGATTGGACTTAGGGTGAAGGGCAAGTGGGTCTCAGCATGGAAAGGATGGGCTGTCCTAGACAACACTTGCACCCTGCCCTGCATCAGTACCTCTCTGCCTATCTTTTTACCCCAGTTACTATTGTGACACCTTAGAAGTGCAAATGTAGTCTGACTGCACTTTAATTTAGCTGGGCTAAGTATCTCTCACATTCTTCCATGCATTTATCTGCCTCTACTATCTGCACGTCTGTGGAATCTACCCAGCATTCTGAAGCTTGTGCAAATCTGCAAGTACGATGGATAATCTTGAGCCATGATTGAAGAAGCTAGTGTGTAAATATTTCCCTTTTCCCATAAAGTAGACAATTCTGAGTTTCACTCTTCAGTTCTTCAAAAGATCCCCAACAGAATTGAGTGAGCACTAGGGGCCCATAGTAGGAAGCAGTTTGATACAATACCTTGGACCAGCTTTCCTTCCTTCCCTATTTCACCCTTGTCTGCCCTTTGCTCCTGCTCTTTGGTACCAGTTTCCAAAATAAACTACCTGAGTGCAAGCCTTTTTCTCAGGCTCAGCATTGTGGGGTGACCCAGAATAAAAGAACAGATGTTCTCTAATTTAACTTTTTCTTCTGTGTGTGTCCCCCTTTCAGAGTGTGGGGGTGTCCATGCATTTTCAATCTTACATTCCCTTGTCCATACTGTGTTCAGACGCCCCTATGTTGGCTGTGCATTTTACTCAACTCCTCTGGGTTTTGCTTTGCTTTGTGCATTCTTTTTTCCCTTCCCTTGTCCTAAATTTCTTTTTCTTTTCAAGAAAACTACACTATGTTCCCTTATGATTTTCCCAAAGGTTGGACTCTGATATCTGTGTAAAAAGTGGAACCATCGCGAGACCCCGTCTCTACTATAAAATAGAAAGAAATTAACTGGACAACTAAAAATATATGTAAAAAATTAGCCGGGCATAGTGGCGCATGCCTGTAGTCCCAGCTACTTGGGAGGCTGAGGCAGAAGGATTGCTTGAGCCCAGGAGTTTGAGGTTGCTGTGAGCTAGCCTGATGCCACGGCACTCTATAGCCCGGGCAACAGAGTGAGACTCTGTCTCAAAAAAAAAAAAAAAAAAGTAGAGTCCAGTTGAATTCTTACTTAGTATTTTTGTAAAGGGGGCAGGATGGTATCATGAGTAAATTTAAGTCCCTAGAATTTATTCTTTATTTTTTTTCTTTTTTAATTTCTAGGAAATTAAAAGTCCCTAGAATTTATATCAACCTACCTCTGTAAATGCCTTCAGTATTGATCTGTCAGCATAATACCATAATCACCAACTGTACCTCAGCTGACTGTCCCAAGGGCCTATCTGCATGTGCACCTGTTGTGGGTGTTTACT
>CAUYRT010026800.1:0-17130 GCA_963574885.1 Lepilemur ruficaudatus
ATCCTTCTGCCTCAGCCTCCCAAGTAGCTGGGACTACAGGCATGTGCCACCATGCCCGGCTCATTTTTTCTATATATATTTAGTTGGCCAATTAATTTCTTTCTGTTATTAGTAAAGACAGGATCTCGCTCTTGCCCAGGCTGGTTTCGAACTCCTGACCTTGATCAATCCACCCGCCTCAGCCTCCCAGAGTGCTAGGATTACAGGCGTGAGCCACCGCGCCCGGCAATAATACATTATTTAAATATTCTTTTACTTATTTACTTTCTACCTTATGTCAAATAATGTACTTTCCCTATACAGCATGCATTGCTTAAAAATAGGGATGCATTCTGAGAAATGCATCCTTGGGTGATATCATCATTGTGCAAACATTATAGAGCATACTTACGTAAGCCTAGATGGAATAGTCTACCACACACCTAGACTATATGGTACAGCCTATTGCTCCTTGACTATAAACCTGTACAGCATGTTACTGTAGTGAATATTGTAACAATTGCAACATACTGGTAAGTATTTGTATGTCTAAACATATCTAAACATAGAAAAGGTACAGTAAAAATACAGTATTACAATCTTACGGGACTACTATCATATTCGGGCCATTGTTAACCAAAACACTGTTGTGCATCGTGACTGTGTATGGATTAAATCGTGATTCCTCAGCTATTTTAGAATTCTTTACTAAGTGTCTTCAGTTAGGGATCATTTCCTTCTTTTCAGTATAAACACCTGAAGTATTTAATATAAAAATCTGTTGCTATAGCAAAGTGGCCCCACTAATTTATTAAAAGAATAAGTACAGCAAATGCTTTTTATTTTCAAACATTATTTTCAAAATAATGTCTCTGAGCCAAAAGAATTAGTAAACTCTTGTTAGAAAGGTTAACACTAATGCTAAAGCTAATTTTTTTCAAAGTGACAATTATCTATATATTACACGAAGTCAGAATTTTGAAAGCTGTTATGCAGACAAAGCCTCAATTGCATGGAATTTATTATGGCATTTATTGCAACTTTATGGTATTTTTGGAATCTAAATTCAAAACCGTGATGATGTAGAGTATATGATTCATGCTTTTGATGTATCATGTGCATATTCCCACTCCCCCATACACAGAGGTTTTGTTTTTTAATAAACACATACCAGAATATTACAGATTATGTACATTATAAATAGACTTCATATTTGACATATTCAAATATATCATATGGTTTACTCATCTAAAAATATCTGTGACATGCTTTGGACATTTAAGATCAAAGCATATTAGAACCATGCTCTAATGGGGAGAATATAGGACAAGGAAAATTCTGTAGTGAGCTCCATAACATAACAATTATTAGCATCAATCATGAAAAAAATTCAGTCCATATCCCACCCAAGGTAATATCTCTCATCACAGTGGAGTAGAATGCAGACTACAAAGAAAATGAACTAGAGCTCCATAGACAAACATGGCAGAGGAGGCAGTTGAGCTGTCTTGGGCATACTAAGAAAACAAGCTCATTTTTAAGTTTGAGCTTAGGTTGGTTATATTTTTAAGTTATCTTCCTGAAAGAATTCCACAATTTATTAACATCATTTTTGAGTTTTCAAACTTTGTATTTATTGAATGTCTTCACCCTAATGCAGTGGTCCCCAACCTCCAGGCCACAGATCGGTACCAGTCTGTGGCTGGTTAGGAACCAGGCCACAGAGCAGGAGGTGAGTGGTAGGGGAGCCAGTGAAGTTTCATCTGTATTTACAGCCACTTCCCATTGCTCGCATCACTGCATAAGCTCTGCCTCCTGTCAGATCAGCCAGGGCATTCGATTCTTATAGGAGCACAAACCCTATTGATCATGCACCCTACTGTAAACTGCACATGCGAGGGATCTAGGTTGCACGCTCCTTATGAGAATCCAATGCCTGATGATCTGAGGTGGAGCTGAGGTGGTGATGCTAGTGCTGGGGAATGGCTGCAAATACAGACTATCATAGGCAGAGAGGTTGACTGCACAATGAATGGAATGCACTGGAATCATCCCAAAACCATCCCTGCCCTGCCCCCCAGTCTGTGGAAAAATTGTCTTCCATGAAACTGGTCTCTGCTACCAAAAATGTTGGGGACTGCTGCCCTAAATAATCTAATACAGAGGCACTTTGCTAAACACATACTAGTTTGTAACAGGTTATACTGCAATTACCATGGCAACTGTATAATATATATATTTTTTGCTAACTTGGAATTTTTTAAAGATTCTTTAGACTGACATTTTCAAATCTTGAGCTCTAGTGAAGATGATTTCTACCTCTCCACATTGTGAAAAGCTGAATTAATCTTTTCAGAGAGTTTTGGGTGTGGTTAATTTTTTGTATTGGGATACTTCAACTTAGAATTTGAAATTCAAACCATCAAGAAAAAAACGCATGCAGAACAATAATATTCCCAATCTTTTTTTCTGACTGTAAGACATGAATATATTTCATATCTACCTCATAAAACATTCTAACGTCCCCAAGCCACATTAAAATGCAAAAGAAGATGGTATTAAGATGTAGCTTGTATCAATAGGACCCAAGAATAATTGGCACAAAGATATTTGTGCATAAGTCTTGCAATAAGCTCAGATGGAGTTGCCACAGGAAAGGTAGTTGGAAGGAAAATGAAAGACTAATGAAATCGTAATTTCAAGAATAAAGCTACTGACTATGAAGGGTACAGATTAACTTTGTATATATGCAGTCATTGACAACATATCAAGCTACGCCCATATCCAAACTTAAGTGCCAATATAGTACATTTGATCTATAAAAACAAAGTAATACGTATGTCATAGAATTTGGCTACAACTGAACTGTGTTAAAATGTTGCTGCATCTTTTAAGATAAGACTTTGCACTAAACCCACTATAAAAATATACGAATCAGATTTGTGGCTGTTAAAAAGATAAAAACAAGGAACACAGGACATATCTGAAGACATGGATTAGGTACCTGGAAGTGGCATGCTGCCATAACAAATAACTAAAAATGTAGGAGTGGCTTTGAAATTAGGAAGTGGGTAGAGGCTGGAAGAATTTTGAGGAAGATGATAGAAAAATTCTAGATTGCTTTGAACAGCCTCTTAGTAGAAATATGGACATTAAAGATTCTGCTGGTGGAGGCTCAGTAGGATGTGAGGAGCATATTATTCGGAAACAAAAGAATGGAAATCCTTGTTACATAGTGGCAAAAAGCTTAGTGGAATTGTCTTCTTCAGTTATATGGAAAAGAGAACCTGTAAAAGATGAACTAGCATATCTAGCTAAGGAGATTTCCAAGTGAAGTGTTGAAAATGTGGCCCGTTTGTTCTTGCTGCTTAGAGTAAAATATCAGAGGAAAGAGACAGATTGAAGTAAACTATTAAGGAAAAAGGAATTCAGGCTTGATGATTTGGGAAATTCTTAGCCTAGTCAGATGATAAAAGATCCTAAAATGAACAGGTTGTTTCTGAAAGTGTAGCATAGAAAAAAAAAAAATCCAAGGGTGTGGCTGTAAAAGATTTGGAGACATGCCCTCTATCTAATGAAGAGCATCTCTGTGTCATCCACAAGAGACCCTCAAACTTTCTGAGAAAATTATATCAGTAGAAACACTGCCAGCTTAGACTGAAAGGAACACAGAGACTACAAAGTAAAAGGAGGCTGTTAGGGCCCCAGAATTTTACTTACAGGAAGCAGGTTGATAAAACTACTCAGCTTCAAACATATGCTAGTGTTCATGAAAAGAAGAAGGATGACTCAAAAGGCAGAACTAATAGTCCAGAGGCAGAACTGAAAGTTTCTGGATAAGCGTGCCCTTGACTGGATTCTCTACTTAGGGTCTCACCAGGCATTGATGGGCTAGACCAGGGGTGGAGAACCTGCGGCCTCAAGGCCACATGTGGCCCTCCAGATCCCCAAGTGCAGCCCCTTGACTGAATCCAAACTTCACAGAAGAAATCCCTTTATTAAAAGGATTTGTTATGTAAAATTTGGATTCAGTCCAAAGGCCGCACTCAAGGATCCAGAGGTGTTCTAAGCCACTAATTTTTTTTAGAAATTTGTTATGCAGCAATAGGAATCTAGTACAAATATTAAACTTAGGTCCACTAAAAGATTCTAAAGAATTTAGTTCATATGATTTAAAAGGAAAAACAAAGTAGTTCCTTGAGATTTTTATGTATACTCACTCCTAAACTGTTTACAAAATGCTTGCTCTGAAAACGGTTTTTTAAATTCTATATTCTCTAGATGGTTTCTGTTAAGTTATAAATGCATACATTCCTGGATCCAGGAACTTGCCAGTTATTTTCTACTTTAAAACCATCTTACTGTACACCTGGAGAAATGGATTTCAAGTCCCCTCTTCAGAACCATACCTGTACACAGGGCATTGTTCAATTTCGCATCTCTTACTTTTCTTGAGTAACTCTTAATATCATTCACTGACTTGTTTATTCTATGGAGAAATTACATATATCAACTTGAACCTGTAGTACCACTTCAAAGAAAATGTCCATTTTCTCCAGCTTTCATCACATCAGAACACAATTAAATCTCCAAATTGAGGGAAACAGTATGGCCTATATTTAAGTTTTTAAACATATATCTGGGATACGGATTGAGGGTTGTGAGAATGACCATGGTAACATTCCAGAACACGCTAACGCAAATCATTCTGTTTTCTTTAAGAGCTACAAAAGAAGGTATAGGGAAGTAGGAAAGGGAGTTGTATAGTGTTCTAAGAATTTGCTAAAATACTGGACAAAGAAGTGATGGGCCAAGGTGAGAAGCCTAAAACTCTCTTAGAAGAAATTTATGCTCACAATGTTTTTTAAAATTTTGAGTAAGGAAACTAATAATTTTGTGCTCCCACTTTAAGGGATACTGCATTGGTCAGGATTCACCTGCAGAGAACAAATCCATATTAGCTAATTCAGTAAGAAAGGGATTTATTAGAATGTATTAATAACATATAATAAGTATATAATAAACGAGTTATTAGAATATTGTAGATGGCTGAAAAACAAATACCCTTTAGCTTAAGTTCCTAGATATGATGCCTAAAGCCCTGGTACAGAACCGGGCGGCTAAAGGAGCTGCTGTTGCTGCCATAAGGAAGCATCACCACCCTGCACCTCTGCTACAGCTGATAGCATCACAACCTCTTGCCTTAGGCTCCAAGTCTCTGCCATGTTACCTAATTTAGCATTTTTAAATAGCGGAACATAAATCATATCTGGAACCCTAGCAGCAAGAGCTTATAGGCAATGTAGTTTTTAAGCTTTCCAGAAGAGAATATTAGAAGAAAGTTGGCATAGTTGTTGAACAACTCACAGTATCTCCCACAGGGGCCTAGTGATTTAAATTAAGAAGACCTCGGAAAGCCATTTCATTCAGGAAAGCCAAATTCTTCATTTTGGAGGTAGCAAAAAAAATATTAGATATCTACAGGGTGATTTTTCCTCTGAATCTTCCTAATTTCAGATTTTATTAAGATTTTTTAAAATTATAGTTTCATCTTTTTCAGTATAGATTCTCTACTGAGTAATATTAAATTAAATGAAGATAAACATCACATTATTTTTCATTGGCATTTATTTTATGCTTATGTAAAGTTTGCTTTATCTTATTATCATAGGTCTGCAAAGTTTTCTAGTCATTTCTAACTTATAGTGAGAGTTCACCTATGAGACAATGGTTTATATAAAATATTATTGTCCTGAGATGAGAATCCTACTTACAAGCATTTTTTGGCATCAAGCCTCCTCTTTATTTGAACTAGCTTCAAAAATGCTAATGTCAAAAATAACATCAGCTTACAATGGGCTTACAGCAGTGATGGTAGTTTTAGTAACTGAGTCAACCTTAGGCCAAGTGCCATTTGCTGGCTCAAGTCATATGTTAGGGATTATTTTCTGTGACTTACCATCTGAAGCACTGGAGCTTAGATATAGGTAGTCACAAAGAAGAGTAGAAATCAGTTGTGGTGAACAGTCTCTTCCCTGCTGTAACATACGCAAAAAAGTAGGTATATTTTATAAAGTGTATGATGATGAGTTGATAATGACAAAATTAGCATTGCTGCCATTTGGGAGTGAGCACTGGACCCTTGCAACAGCTTTGAGTATTGTTCGTTAATGAAACCTGATGAAATTAACCACTTCTTATTCTAGTGTTTATTTAGATTTATTTGTGTGACTACCAAATTAAGTTGAAGTTAGAGCTGCTTAATAACAATAACAAATTGCTAATCTAAACAAACTACCAATCTATATGTACTAGTAGGCTAAGGGCTAAAAGGAAAGCCAAAGCAAGCTCAAAGCAAGTAAGTGGGGAGCGAGGAGTGGAGCAAATTTTTTTTAACCCTTGCTCTCCCCTAGCAACTGATCTTGTTTTTTTGGTCTTCCTTTCTGCCGGCTTTTCTTTTTCAGTGTTGCATCTGCCTGATTGTTTTTCCTCCCTCTTCCCCTTTCCCATCATTATTTATGTGCCCTGGAAGTGGAAATTGTAACTTGGAGTGGGTGACTACTACATGTGTGCACTTTTAACTTGCCAGCAGAAAGATTATGAAGGAAGATGGCTATAACTAAGGTGACAATTTAGCTCAGTTTGCTTGGGACCTTCATGGTTGTTGCCGAATAGCATTCCCTTTCATTCTCCAAACTGTCCTGGTCTGGATAATAAATTACATGGTCACCCTAGTTGTAACTAAGATGAGTTAAAGGATGGTATAGAAAAGTGTAGGAATGTTCTCTAAAAATGTTGACAGTAGTTAACATTTTGGTAGAACCAGGTTAGTTTAGTCCCTTATTAATAACTACAAGGACAGAATTGCCTTTCCTGACATTTGAGTTTCTGTGCACTCTTCAGAAAGACGCTATCTTTTGGAAGTGTTTTTGAGTATTTAAGTAATTGTTCTTGTGTATATGCATGAAAATTGAGCTGCCTAATATTCTTGTAAATTTATAATAAATGAGAAGATATTTTCAATTCAATAATTTAAGAAAAATAATCTTAATGAGAATTCTTATTTGAAATTGTATTTCAGAAATATAAATGGAGATTTAATCAAATATATTCACCATGGCTTTTAAAAAATAAATTTTTTTTCATGGATACTATTGTTGCTAATAATTTTTGGTAAAGAAAATGTATTTAAATGAGAAATGGAATATTTAAAATGCTCAACAAACAGAATAAAAATTAATACAGTAGTGATTTCCAGATGGTTTAATATTCTTTTCCATTTATAATTTCTGAATTTTTTGTTATGTTTCAGTGTTTATTATCATTTAAAGAAAATTTTTCTTGCCTCAAACCAGATTTTCATTTCCATTGATAGCAAGTAATTCATTTTTATCATAATGAAAGCGATATTAATATTTTGGGAGAATTTAATTGAATCCTAGAGAAGTTATTTTCTTTGTCTTCCTTTCTAACAGTAACTTTTTATGGTGGATTGAATAAATAAAGCTCACTGGTTTTAGAGTTCCCAAGTAGGTTGTAACAGATGGTATTTCCACATGAAAATTCGCAACGTTCACTTATAATGTACTTAATATAAGGTTGTAGGGACTTTTGAGAAACCATCAGGGCCTGGTATCAATAAAAAAAAAGACACAGAGGAATAAAGTATTTGATGATTAAAGTTGCCAAAAACCTTCCATAAGCAGTTTAGACATACAGCTTCCAATTAGAGCTGACATACTTTCAGTTTATTTTTTTAACCTGTTAATAATTAACATAATGCAACAACCCCATCTGGACCATGAAACAATAGAACGTAATTCCAAAGAAGTTTTTATAGTACATTCTTTTCTGTGAAAAATATTCTCCAAGATCTTACAGTATACTTTTCTTCAGTGTTCTTCTTCCCAGTTACTAAATATTGACAGTTTTACAGGGTGGAATTTGCTGTGGGGTTCTGCTGTGGTAAAGGTGACATGGGGTTAATCACAATGACATGCTTCCATTCTCAGTTTTTTTTTTTTTTTTTTTGAGACAGAGTCTCACTCTGTTGCCCGGGCTAGAGTGAGTGCCGTGGAGTCAGCTTAGCTCACAGCAACCTCAAACTCCTGGGCTCAAGCAATCCTTCTGCCTCAGCCTCCCAAGTAGCTGGGACTACAGGCATGTGCCACCATGCCCGGCTCATTTTTTGTATATATATCTTTAGTTGGCCAATTAATTTCTTTCTTTCTGTTTATAGTAGAGACAGGGTCTCACTCTTGCTCAGGCTGGTTTCGAACTCCTGACCTTGAGCGATCCGCCCACCTCAGCCTCCCAGAGTGCTAGGATTACAGGCGTGAGCCACCGCGCCCAGCTCCATTCTCAGTTTATTAATGAGGTGTGCTTATTGCCAAAGGAAAGTGTTCTATGAAAAAAGGAGAGCCCATGTTAGGATTGTTAGGATTGAATTGTGTGTTTCAGCCATCCAACTAAGTCCATTAAATTACAGTGGTCAGTGATATACTTATGAGTTATAAAAATGATAGTTAAGTCATTTAAAGAAGCAGGGTTTTTTTCTGCAAATAGACATTATGTTTGCCTATCTGAACAAGCAGAGGAAGAGGGTGGAGAGAGCTTTTAACTGTATCACAGCTGAGAGCGATCGACATGTTTTCTAGAAGATAATGTAAAAGGAAGGAAGAGCAAGAAAAAACCAGTCTTGAGGTTTGTGTCACTTTTAAGGGGATTCATAACTGTTTATTCTCCATAAATGGAGTATGTACAGGTTTCAGTGGTTTAACTTTTGAAAACATATTGTTCCTGATCAAATTGCCATCGCAAGATACCTAATCATATTGCTGCTAACACCACTACATTTTCATTATGGACTACAGGGCATGCTCTGGACCTGTTTTCCCCTAAGGAAAAAGAAAATCAGCCGATACTTGAAGTCACTGGAGGCGAAGGAACCCCAGGGTCCAAGTGATCTTATGGAATGGATCCTGGAGGGAGATTTGAGGTTCAGCCCACAGCTGACACTTGATAGATCACTGAAAGGCTCTTCCTAAGCCTCAGTTTATCTGTTAATAAGGACGACCCACATATTTCATCATATCTAATTTATAAAGAGAAAAGAGAAAATCTATGCGAACCCTCAAGGAGGACCAGGTTTTAGTGTTAAGTAGGCAGAGCAAAGTATAAAAACCAAGCAGAAAGATAAGGGCCAGTGGCTTTACTCTCCACTCCAAAGTCTCACCAGGTTCTGAGGTCACCATTTGGGTAGAACAGTCTTGAGGTGCTTTTAAATTAGCCCCTCTTAGAAGAGATTAAGTTAGAGTTTCATTAGCAGAGAGCAACTATCTAGGGATGAATATTATGCAAAGTCTTTTAAGAAAAGCAGAATTAGCCAGGCCAACCTCTGCCTCCCACCGGGTTCTGTCTGCTTGGGAGTCATATCCACAAAGCTCTTTAATTGCTGTCTTTAGTTTTCTAGTCAATAAAGTATATATTCTACTCAAAGTAAAACATGTTCTAATAAAAATATTACTATTTTCCTTAATCCAAGAACCACTGGGAAGCTGAAAAATTTCTTTTTGAAACCACACTATGCATATAATATAGAAAGGACTGAGGGAATATTTTAAATTGTTTGGAACAAATACAAAATACATTATAACAATGAAAAAAAGGTTTAGAAAACATAAAAAAATTTCCTATGATTACAAAGAAATTTTCTAAGAGTTTGAATATGTGTGTGTACATATATGTGTGTGCATGTCGCTAAAAAGCTCATTAAACCTTAGCTTTCTAGGACTGTTGCTACCATCAGTCGTCGTAAGTTAATGTGAGTCAGGTAAAACATTCCTCTAAAGGGAAAGCTGGAATAATCAAATAATATGTAGCATTAAACATGTAAAATTCTCAGAAGGGGAGCAGAAAGGGAATTTAAAATGGAGAAATAATGAAAAATAACTTTATTGAACACTACCAAATTCTGTATAGTAAAACAATGGTAACAACAGGTGCCAGGCATTGGGCTTAAACCTCATGTATGCATTGTCTCCTGTAATCCTATGAAACAAATTCTATAATAACGTCTTACAAATGAGAGATCTGAGACACAAAGAGGTTCACTCACTTGCCTAAGGTCTCTGAAGTTGTAGAACATGAGTTCAAAGCCCAGTGGTCTGGCCATAGGGTCCGTACCCTTCTCACTCAATCCTAATAACTCTGGAAGGTGGGATCATCCACTGATGTAGATAATGGTTTCCCCATTGCAGGGGGTGGCAGCAGAGAATCAGAGGGGTTAAGTGACTTCTCCAGGGTTACACACAGACCCTGTACACTAGCAGGCAGGGATGTTAACCCAGGCTTTTTCAGACATGTACTTTCCACTATACCATGCTAAATTTTTCCCCATTATAAGTTTTGTTCTTGTGTTGACTGTTTCATGAATACTGAGTTGGATTTCTGACTAAAATTAGATCTGCCTCACAAAAGAAAAATCAGCAGATCAACACTAGGTTTCAGACTGCAATATGCATTCACATCACAATAACATCCTCTTTTCAAATTGGCCCATTGCATAGCTTTCCATAAGACACAGATTCACAAATCTGCTTGTAGTCCTGTGACTAAACTGATAGTGTCTCATTGACATTCTTCCTTTTAATCATGGAGCTAGTGTGTGGAGTGAGGCGTGGTTAATTATTTCTGAGTCCTGGGACCCTCTAGTAAAATATTCACCTATCAGGTTCGATATCAGTGGGTATGCACAAATAGGAAATAGACACGGAATTTAGGCTTTACTGGGGTGAGCGAGAATAGCCATTTCTCTCCCCCTTGGGGGACAAGGAAGAGCTGTTGATTAAAGAAATGCTAATACTCCTTCCCAACTAGCCCGCTTCAGAAATAAACGCATGCTCTCCCTTTCTTTTGCTCTCTTCTTTGGTATTCTTCTTTCCCTAAGGAAAATGTGTGCCTGAGCAGCTGTACCTAGTTTGGATTTGATGGGAGAATGGACAGGAAGCTGGATCATTTGGTCCCTGGCTCTCTGCTGACACAGGCAGAATCTGAGCCAGTTAGACCAGAGTTAAGCCCCCTATTCATTTCATGTATGCCATTGAGCAGCTAGAGAGTAAGGATGATTTGTATTCCCTTTTGGCATCATGTCTGAGAGGCAAACTGACAAGTAACAAGAAAATTCAAAATTAAAGCTGACATGCCTTCCTTAATTCTTCCTGAAGTGCTTGGGTCTGATTATTATTTAATGCTTCTTTGTCACTGTAAATATATGGGGTACCAATCAACACATGAAATTGTTCCAGATAGTAGAAACTTCCCTGAAAACTGAAACCAAAATGTGAAAAATACCAGAGAGACTGGAGGTTTGAGGTCAAGTGGAAGCAGGTTTCTGAAATCCTCAGGTGCACAGTAATGCAGAGCTCTCTCTCTACAGAGCTGGGCAGAGTTTTGCAAGAGTTCCTGTCATTCTGTGACATTTTCCTTTTGTGTCTAGCCCTAAAGCTCAGCCATATCATCACATTTCCCTTTTCGGATCCACCACCATCGATGGTGGGTCAGGAACATCACCCATGTACACAAAGGACAGTGCATTGTAGCATTTGAAGAGGGAAAAGAAAAAAGTCTTCAGTCACTATGCGGGCTGACCTCTGGGCTGTCAAGTAAATTATGCCAGCCCAGGATGTCTCCTCCCAGGATCACTGTGGTGTGGCATGTGATGAATGAGTGGTTTTCATGGCCTCGGACTCCTTCCCAGGAGAGAAAGAAAATGATTTCTATGTCAGAAAATGATTTTAGCAACTGTGGTGGGTAAGCGTGACAGAACTCAAACACCACCCCCATCTTCCTGCTCGCATGAGGAAGGGCAGCACTGGGTCTTAACTTGTATGACGTTCAATATGAAGATGAAAAAAATAATCTTCCCTATTCATTTCCCGTCTTTGAAATAAAAATTTGCCCAAGCACAATAGGATTTCTTTACATCAGAAGTTCTGCTGATCCAGAGAGAAGGGTTTATAAAATGCTCACCTTTCCAATGGAGGTTAGAAACTGGCATTGACAAAGCAGCTCCCAGTTCTCACCGTACCTCGGTATAAGTCTTTTCATATTCAAGCACCCTCAACTCTTAAAGCCATGTGAAGGACCACTGTATCTTCTGAGAGACTCTAAACAGAGGGTAAGTTTGTTTTACTTCATAGATGTAGGAATGGGATTTATTATCAGAAGAAAATAGAAGTTGAATATTCAAAGAACTCTTATCCTCTTATGAGCAGGAGACTTGGAAGAAACCTAGGCTTGGAGAGAATTTTTTTAATCTTTTCTTTTTCTTGTGCTCTTGGGAGTGATGTTAAGTTCTACCATCTGTAGGGCATGTGAATTTTAAACCTCTTTTACTTGTAAGCTTCAGCTCTTTGGGGAAGTTTTGTTTTTTTTTTTTTAATTTATGTTACTTAAACAACAGAAATTGGCTTCCCTCTCACATAGTCTCTGCATTATTAAAAAGCTGCTTGTTGTGCAGAACCTTAATGGGCTCTTCAGGGCCTTTACATATTAATCTATATACTAAGAACTATTAAACTGTCCCAAATAAAACAGATTCACCAGTTAGGTATTCTGCTTTACTTGAATGAAAAGGACAAGCTAGTTATCTTCATGGTCATTAAAAAAAATTAATCTAATACAAAGATACATATAAGGCAACTTAGTCACATAATTCCAGGAAAGTCCTAGAGTTTATTACTCTTTTTTTGATTCTCACTTTTAAAAATCCAAACAAACTAAAATAATTTTAAACTATTATTGATTATTTAATATAAAATACTTAGAGTAAATTCTTAATCCAAGACAGGTTTGCTTGTCTCAGAAAGTAAGAATAAATTCAAATAATACATCTTTTTAAAACGATCTAGCCCACTTTTTCTCTTAATCAAAAAGGGTTAATAGTTCCTCATCAAATATTTACTTAAATATTTAATATTAAAATTTTGTTGAAACAAATTAACAACCTATAGAACTGGGCCCTGGGTGCCCTCCTTTCAAGAAGATGGGGTGGCAGCCCAATATAGCACTACAAGCCCTAGTTTAAAAGTCAGATGCAACAGCTACAGCTTCTGTTCTTCACTCTGCCATTCATCATATGAGTGACCTTGGGCAAGTCATTTAACTTCTCTGGGCCCCGTTTCCTCATTGGTAATAATAATGGTTTGGACTAGATTCATTCAACAAATTTTATTGGACTCCTGATATGTGCCATGTTTTGGTGAGACATAAAAATATTAAAAGCAGCCCCTATCTTCAAGAAGCTAAGAGTTTAACAGAAAAGACATCTATAAAAACCAATGCATGCAAAAAAGTGGTTTTGAGACTATTACAGAAATCTGTGTACACTGGGGCCACCAAAAGAAAAGTGGTTAGCCCTCCCTGGGTTCAGGTGAAAGGGAGAGGAGATGGACAAAGACTTTGAAGAGAAGGTGCTTGAACTGAGTTCGAATGCCATTGTCCAGACGAACAGGGGACGGAAAGTGTAAGAGCACAGACCCGTAGGAGTGAGTCAGCATAAAGCCCCAGGATCTGATAGTGGAACTTTATGGCTGAAATGTAAATGTAAGCTGAATTATGCAAGGGATGCCTGGAAAAAGTTGAAAAGGCTTTATACAACAGGGGGATTCTAGATTTTGTGAGAAGCCATGACACAGTTATAAGCAGAGCTTGTGAACTGTTCATATATGTATTCTAGAAAGATCATTATGGCAAAGTATGAAACAGCCTTGGCAAGGGCAAAGATTAAAGGGAGGGAAATCAGTTAGAAGGCTGTTTCAGGGGCACAGGAGAGAGATGATGAAGGCGACAGCAGTAGCCATGGAATGGAAGAAAAAGAACTTTAAGATGTGAGGAAAGTGATTCCTCTAAAATCACTGAATAAATGAAGGGTGAGGGAAGTCTCTAACATCCCTTTTAGCTTTCATCTGCCATGAGTCAATTATTCTGAGTCTGCTAGATGACATACTGAAACCTCTCAATTCAAGAGAGAATCTTCATAAACACACTTAAATGGAAATATATTTTTAGAGCTTCATAAAATGGATTATTGTTTTGAATTCTTGCTTTTAAACTATTGGAATCATTCTGTTTTTAAAGGGAGCTCTATAATGTTGGTGCAGAATGAGTCAGGTATTAATCTTTTATTCAAAATACATACCATAGACAAATAAATAGATGCTGTGAAGTCACCCTGAATCATGTGGCATACTGTGAAAAGGCAGAAACAATCCATCTGTGCTTAAATTCAGAAATTCCCTGAGGTAGGTTAACATAAATACCCAGGAGACTCAGAAACAAGGGCAACCTATAAGCAGTATCCACAACTAACCTGAAATCAGAACTCATGCTGGTTTTTTTTTTTTTTTTTTTTACTCTGAGTACATTTGTTATTTACCCTATCATGCACACTGTCTTTACATCATTTAAGTACTTTCTGCCAAATTTTTCTTGGAAGTATTTCTCTTTGATCCCATCCCATTCATCTAGCCCACCCAGAACACACCAATAAGGTGGTTCTGGCAAAGGCCACCAATGTCTTCCTAATTTCTAACTCTAGAGGATGTGTCTCACTCTTTACCTTACTTGACCTTTATGCTATGCTTATGAAACTCTCCTCATTTGTCCTGGGTGACATCAGGATTGCCCTGATTTTCCCTTACCTCTGTATACTTTGTCACTATCAGGTCCATCAGCTCCTCTTTCAAACTCTATGCTCTTCCCGGGTCAATTCATCTACATACATGGCTTTTATATGTAGGTGGTATCCATTCTTCTGGCCTGCGTTTCAGAAACAAAAATCTAACTTTCCTTTTTTTTTTTTTTTTTTTTTGAGACAGAGTCTCACTCTGTTGCCTGGGCTAGAGTGCCATGGCGTCAGCGTAGCTCACAGCAACCTCACACTCCTGGTCTCAAGCGATCCTCCTGCCTCAGCCTCCCAAGTAGCTGGGACTACGGACATGCGCCACCATGCCTGGCTAATTTTTTCTATATATATTTAGTTGGCCAATTAATTTGTTTCTATTATTAGTAGAGACGAGGTCTCGCTCTTGCTCAGGCTGGTTTTGAACTCCTGACCTTGAGCGATCCGCCCGCCTCGGCCTCCCAGAGTGCTAGGATTACAGGCGTGAGCCACCGCGCCCGGCCCAAAAATCTAACTTTCTATTAGACATCTACACCTGGTTGTCTCTCAGGCAAACTCAGATTCAACACATCCAAAACTGAACTCCTTCTTCCCTAAACCTTGGCCTTTTGTGATCACAGTCTCATATCTTGTCACGACTAGACCCCTGCTTTCCTCTGTAGACATATGCAGCCTTTCCAGCTTCCCTCTCATATATACCTCCCCACTCTAAGCATGCTAAACCACCTTTAATCCTCCAGATGTTTTGTGCTCATTATAAACTCTGAGTCTGTGCACATGCTCAGAGGCCTTCTTGATACACATATAAAACAGATTTATACATACAATTATTTACTTTATCTGGTTGAATTTTACTGAAATTTCAGGCCTCTGTGAAGGAGTTACCTCCTCCAGAAATTTTCTTGCCTCTAGACTTATGTTGTTCATGCCTATATTTTGTACCTTATACTCTATTGCAGCAGTTCTCAATAGGGTGGGAGGGAAATGAGGGGATGGGTTGTAGGAAGATGATTTTACTCCCAGGGGACATTTGACAATGTCTGGAGAGATTTTTGGTTGTATTACAAGGGGTTGGATGTTACTGACATCTAGTGGGTAGCGGTCAGGGATGCTACCTACATCCCTGTAATATTGTATGCTACATAGCCCCACACAACACAGAATTATTTAGTTCAAAATGTCATTAATGATGAGATTGGGTGAAGAAGATCATGTCCTCTGTCTTTGAAGGAATCTTCCAAAACGTATTTCTGTTGTAGTGAACATGCTCCTCTGTAAATTCTTTAAGACCTAGCGTCTTAGACCACAAAGGATAGAAATGTTGTAGCATTTAAAGGATTCATTTTACCATTCTACATCTATTAATAACATTATTTTATGGCCTCTAATTTGTGTATGTATTCTCAAATATGTTTATTATATCTTAATATAGACTTACAGAATTGGAACTCATTAGTACTGATACTCAAAAATTATTTTATTTTTAAAATCACATTATTCACTGACAGGGCCTGGAGACAGTGATATCCCAATAGCAATGAGCACACCCAACACCCAGACTTAGGTTTCTAGATACCATTCTTAATAAAAGAGACCAGAAATCCTTGAAGGTTAGGGTTAACATCACCAGTGATAAGTCATATTGCTATCATCTATCCATTTAGTATCATGTGATGAAAAGGGCACTTTATTTTTATGTCTGTGGTATTCTTTTAAAAAAAATCCATAATTATAATTCAGTTATGAGAAAAATATTAGACAAGCCCAAACTGAGGGATATTTACAAAATAACCTGACCAGTAGTCCTTAAACTTCTCAAAGTTATGATAAAAAGGAACTGAGAAATTGTCACAGACCAGAGGAGACTAAGAAAACGTGATAGAGGAAGGGCATTAGTGAAAAAAGCTAGTGAAATATAAAGAAATAAAGTCGGGGCCGGGCGCTGTGGCTCACGCCTGTAATCCTAGCACTCTGGGTGGCTGAGGCGGGCGGATTGCTCAAGGTCAGGAGTTTGAAACCAGCCTGAACAAGAGTGAGACCCCGTCTCTACTATAAATAGAAAGAAATTAATTGGCCAACTAAAGATATATATAGAAAAAATTAGCCGGGCATGGTGGCGCATGCCTGTAGTCCCAGCTACTTAGGAGGCTGAGGCAGAAGGATTGCTTGAGCCCAGGAGTTTGAGGTTGCTGTGAGCTAGGCTGACGCCACGGCACTCACTCTAGCCCGGGCAACAGAGTAATACTCTGTCTAAAAAAAAAAAAAAAAAAAAGAAAAGAAAAGAAAAAAGAAATAAAGTCTGGAATTTAGTTAATAAAAATGTACCACTGTTAGTCTATCTTTTTTTTAATTTAGCTATTCCATACTGTATATGTATATCAACATATTATGTTGTATACCAAAAATTATACAATTTTTATTTGTCAATTAAAAAACAGCATTGGTTTCTTAATATTGACAAATTTACC
>CAUYRT010026801.1:0-43559 GCA_963574885.1 Lepilemur ruficaudatus
GACTGCTAATTAAGAAGTTCAGGAACTATAGTCACAGATATTTGAGGAAAGAAAAAGCAGAATTAGGGGTCTCAATAGGGGAAAGGAATTCCTCAAAAACTGATTTATGTGATTAACTGTACACCTCAGTAAATTCACTGAAAATCATTTAATTGTACACTTAAAAAGGAATGTTGGTTGTACGTAGATACAGTTGGAGCCCTATGTATGTACTCTATGGTCTACTTTGACAGAGTAGGTTTTTGAATGTAACAAGATAAGTCAACTTGAGTGGTAATATATTTTGGGAAATCAGCTCACTACAAATTGTGACTGTAATCATTGCACTGTAAATGCTTTGTAGTTTTCCCCCAATAAAAAAAATAAATAAACAAAAAATTAAAATAAAAAAAATTAAAACAATGACAAAAAAAATGAGAAACCCCAAATTCTTTTCTTTTTTATTGAGCGCAAACACAAACTGGAAGAGGAGTAAGGAAACATAAGAGGAAGCAGAGATGACCTTCCCTACAAAGGTCACCTAATGCTTTGGCATCAGGGAGATTCAGTTCAAGATGCTGCCCGGGGAGTCTAGCATCTTGACAGCCGTGGACTGTATCCATTCCTTCGATACCCAGAGCCTTGAACCATCCATGCTGAATTCCCAGGGTTCATGATGGCACCCAAAATTTCATAACAAGAATATTCTAAGCCTTTAATATGTCTCTAAAATATCTTTTGTCCTTTCAGTAAAGACAAAATAGAGTGAGGAATTAAGATGGTATCTGCATAATTCTCATTTAAAATCTTTCCATTTGGAAAAGAGGCATCTGTTCACTTTACCTGGCTTATCCACATTAGCAAGCTGTATTGATTGCAAGTGCCAGCTTTTGCTGTGGTAACAAACATCCCCGACATCTCAATGACCGAAACGACATTTGTTTCTTGTGCAGGGACAGTGAGAGCTGTTGGTTAGCTGTGGCTCTGCTGAGCTGAGCTGGGCTTTGCTGTGATTAGCTCAGCTCAGTAACTTGTGTCTGCTCATTCCCAGGCTGCAAGAGACTCATGTCCTCGTAGAAGAGAGCAAATGTTTGAGAGGATAAGCAGAAACGTGGGGTGACTTGAAAATGAAAAGTCTCTGCTCAGAACTGACACTGTCACTTCTTCCCACAATCATCGGTCAAAGCAAGTCAAATGGTGAAGACTAAGGACAATGAGACAAGAATGTACCATGTAGAGAGTGGGAGAGAGTGAATATAGTTGGATACCATCATCCAATCTACCACAGTCTGCCCTCTTGGTCACAAATATTGGCCTTCCTCCTTCCATAAAAATGATGTTTACCTCCCCTCCCTAAAACTCTTCAAAAGCCTCACTCATGGCAACAGACTTAAAGCCAAGGGTCTCATGAGATATATTAGATTTGGATGTGGTTTCCCTTGCTTTGGAGACCTATGAACTAAAAGACAAGTTACTGACATCCCCTCCCCAGCCCCACACAATACAAGGACAAAATAGCTACAGTGAATGCCCCAGTTAGAAAGGGAAGAGTGGGAGACACACAACACTCAGCAGTTGCAATGATTAAGTTGATGTGTCACGTGGCTGGACGGGCCACAGTGCCAAGATATCTGGTCAAACATCCATAATGGATCAGTGATTGTGTTTTTTGGATGGCACTAACATTTATATTGGTGGACTTGGAGTAAAGCGGATTACCTTCCATAATGTGGGTGGTCCTCATCTTGTCAGTTAAAGGCCTTCATAGAGCACAAACCCACTTCACCCAAGCAAGAAGGAATCCTGCCAGCAGACTGCCTTTGGACTTGAGCTGCAGCTCTTCCCTGGGCTCTAGCCTACCAGCCTACCCT
Source organism: Lepilemur ruficaudatus (assembly GCA_963574885.1). NCBI lineage: Eukaryota > Metazoa > Chordata > Mammalia > Primates > Lepilemuridae > Lepilemur > Lepilemur ruficaudatus. The sequence goes on from CAUYRT010026801.1 coordinate 1,851, forward strand.
GATGATGTTGGACTTACCAGCCCCATAATCTTGTGAGCCAATTCTTACAAACAAATAACATATCCCATTGGTTCTGTTTGTCCGGAGAACCCTGACACAGTGGTTCACCGCCCTTCTGCAATCTCTCTCAGCGATCACTGAGGGTCCCTACCCTGGAGTTCAGGAAAGCCCCTCGATGAGACCTGGGTTATTCTTTCTGGGAGCAGTTCCCACATCCGCTCTTCTCAACCACACTGTCTGGGAAGCCCTTCTTTTCCTCTTGTCCTCCACTGGAGAACATGCCTGTCATGGTGCTGCGACAGCTTTCTCAGCCGGCTTCCTCCCATCAGTAATACCTGGAGGTCCGAGGGTGGTTTTCCATCTTGAATAATCTCCACATCTTTTACTCCGGGCTGGTGGCACTTTAGGCAATACAGATCTCTCAGAAAATGTTTGCTTTGGTTTTTGTTATTGTTGTTGCTTTTTAATCAGTTTGATTTTAAGAAGCTTCCTTGAGCCAATAGCAACACTCACAAGCTTCATTCCAGACATCCCTCTTTTCATAGCTTTAACTACAGGTGCTCTGAATTTACCAGGCGTTGGTGGGACCACCTTAGGGCTCCCTACCCTGAAATAATCGTGCAAACACAAGGTTTTGAAGGGGGAAAGCTTAAATCAATCAGAGCTCGTAACCAATACATGAGGACCAAGCTCTCGTGTTGGTGTTTATCCCAGGGCTGGATCTTGATTTGAAAATATTTTGCTAGCTAGAGATATATCCTTTAACCTCACAAGTCTGGGAATTTCTGGATTCTCCCTTGTCCCTTAGACTCTAGAGGCAGGAAGGGCATTGTCAGAGAAGCCTTCCAGGGGAGGTGGCCCAGAGTTGAGTCCTGAAGAACAAGCTGGGGAAGCCGGCAGGAGGCAGGCATCCCGGCAGGGCCACCAGGGAGGTGAAAGCCCCTTGACATGAGGGAGTCGGCCAGGAGGGCAGTGTGGCCCAAGCTGGGCACAGTAGAAAGGGGACCACAGGGAAGCCAAGGCTGAGAGTCTGCAGAGGGTTTCCCGAGAGGAGCTTTGAAAGTCATGCATCAGAGCGTGAGCTTTATCCAGAGGGTGTTTAAAACTCGTCTCGGGCAGATACGTTGCACGGTCAGACACAACTCAACACGGGCTGCCTTTCTTCTACACTGTGCGTATGTACATGGTGGGACCGCGTCTCATCACAGCTTTACAAGGTCTTATAATTCTATTTTTAAACCTTTAAAACAAAGCTCATGGAGCTGGCTAGAAAGGCTGATCTGCTGTCACAGGCAGCGAGAAAGGACAACCTTTCATGGAAGACAAGCAAAGCGAGGCCCCCGGGTGGCCTGCCACTCATTTTTATGTTTTCCAAAGACAGTGCTTTACTCTAAAAGCTTCCCTCTTCCTTGGGCATTTGCACGAGCCCAGAGCTCAGACCAGCAGGCACAGGCAGCCGCTTGTCTTCTTACAGAATAATAAACCTCGAGATGGTATCTCCAAGCGATCGCCACAACTTTTCAGTTTGGACTTGAGTGTCAGGCACATGCTGTTTCCCATTCATCCTGGGGATTAGAAGCTGTGCGAGACAGCGGGGTTCTCTGGTTTCTTTCTTTCATTTGTTCGTGTCTCTTCTTCCACTTCACGCCTGTAAGCCGGGGGGGAGAACACCCCAGCCTTCCTTCCAGTCCAGGTCTCGGCACAACAGAACTGGCCCGATAGGATTCTAGCCACGAACACGGAACTGGGCACAGGGGTGAGGCCAGTCCACAGGCCTGCAAACCTGGGCTCTGGTCCCAGCTCTGCTACCTGCTGTGCTTCCCACGGAAACTCACTTAACCTCTCTGGAGGTAAACAAGGGAGGTGGGCTTTGTGACTCCCTGAAAATGCTGAGATTCACTCAATCTGTTTCTTTCACCATCTTTTCACCAATGTCCACTCAGGGTTCTTAACCAAGAGAGTGGCCCAAACCATCTGGGGAACTTGGGGAAAACAGACATACTGAACTCCACCCCTTCCCCCAGGTTCTGCCTTGTATTTATAAAGAGCATCTCCTGATACCTGAGATCTCAGCCCAGAGGAACAGTGTGCAGGCACCAAAGAGCTGGTGTGATTGGAAAAGTGGCCTTGAATTGGCAAGAACCCTAACTGGAGTATCATGTGACAACTCAGAGAACCCTGTAAAAGAACATGTAGTGGCCTTATTTGTACAGATGCAACCATACATGCAAATGGAAACTCTACTGGCAGAAGAAAAAATATGTATCACAGACAATAGACATCTTGGCATAAAAAATTGAATATGGTATAAGGCTCCAATTAAATAATAATTGCCAACTTTTCTGGAGTTTCGCTATTAGTGTGTTTGCAGCAGTCGCCGCCAGCTTAGCATTTTAACATGATGTAAATGATCATCATAACTAAAAAACGGTAACAGTTTTCTCTTCTTTTACCCTGGAATGACATGTGCAAATGCTGTAAGAGCCAGCCTCTGTCTAACAATAGCACGGCTGCAAAAATGGGATTGCAGTGCCCCCATTTGTGAAAGTAAACATTATTTCACACTTGGCGTGTCAAGACGTTGTCTTTCAGGAGAGGAAGGTTTAAAAATATAACTGTTAATTGAATTTAATTTTATCAATAAAGAATTCTGTCCTGAGAGTTTTTCTTTACTTTTATAAAGTGCTACGGAGTCTTTATGTCATCAGCGTATTTTACCTTAGTAATTCCCTTGTCTTTATTTCATCAAGCGAAAAATTGAAACAGATATCACCACTCGCGGGAAGCGAAACTGTTAATGGAATCGCTGAGTCGTCCGCATTCCCTTTGGTTACCGCGCCCCGCTCCCGTCCCCCAGAAAGGAGGGAAAGTAAAAACTAACAGTAATGAAGTCGTAAGCTGTGCCCAAAAGAACCCAGAGGATAAGGGTGTTGAGTGAGATTGAGTGGCAGATGTCAGTGATTTAATTTCACTTTCTTAGCTTGCTTTTTTGAAAAACATCTTCACGTGTGACCTGGAGGAGAGAAAAGGCAAAATGAAAACAGACAGCAACAAAGGAGCAGCTGTGAGTTTTTAAAATATACACACTCAGGGTTGGCGGTAAGAAACTTCCAGCTTTTGCCTTGAGAAGGAAAATTCAGTGGCACTCTGTATGATTAACGTCGGTCTCCATGCCTACAGCAGGTAGGGATCTGGCCCTGTTTTTCTCTGTAGTCTTGCTTTCTGAAAAGGTGAAACGATGGAAGGGTAGAGCTCGATTAATCCCAGCACTGTGGAAAGACGCCCGGAATGACAGCGAGGGGACCATTGTTCAAGTCATGTTTTCCCCCAACTAACTACCCGGGTGGCTGTTGTTCTGGGTACCAGTAAAGCGAACCCATGGACAAGCATGTAGGGACCAGCGAGCTAGTACCAAGACAATCTTTGATCACCACGAAGTTATTCAGAGTTGATTGTACCTCCGCACCCTTTGTAAAGTATGTCAGCATACGAATATAGAACCCCAGGCAGCCCATCCCCCCACGGGTTTGAACCAAGACTTCTGGCAAAGCTAAAACACATCCACACCCTCTTCGACACATCCCCCATAAGAGGTAGAGCCTAATCCCCTCCCCCTGAATATGGGCTGGCTTTAGTGACTCGCTTCTAATAAATAGCATGTGTGGAATAGTGCTGTGTGGCTTGCAAGACTAGGTCACAACAGGGGACGCAATGAGGAAGCCCAGGCCATGTGGGTAGGCCACATGTAGGTGTTCCAGACTTAAGGGGCCACTTGTCCAAAGTTACAGGGGGAGTGAGTGATCAACTTTGACTGTTGATAGTGTAGCTCCGAGCTCCTGCTGTTCTACCTACTGTGCTGGTGGCCTTGGTAAATTAGAATGAGAGTCACTCAGCCAGCCAGGAGCAGGTGCATGCAGGGGCACTGGAGTACATGCGTGCACACAGGCGTGCATGCACACACACACCCCCTACATACACACTCTGAGGCAGATGGCTCAGGGCATCACCTTCCCTGCTATTTCTCTAGGCTCGAATGCAGGCAGGGATGGCGTGCAAGATGCCATGAGAAGTATGATCTGTGGAAGAAAAGGAACCCAGAAGAGGCTCTTAGCAAGGGCCCAGCTGGCGAAGAAGCTGTGACCCTCTTTGACCCCCAGAGCGCCTCTGTCTGCTCTGTTAGTACAGCTCTCCGTGCTGTCGATGCTGGCGCTGATGTTGCTGTGGAGGAGAGAACAATCTGACTCGGTGCCCTGCGCAGCCCCGTGGCTAAGAGCCCAGCCAGCTCTGCCCGGGAAGAGCCAGGGCCAGGAGTGGCATACATTGATCGCACTACACTAGTGTGGCTCAGAAGTCAGTATCTGCTTGACACGCTAGAAAGCGTCCTCGAGCACACTGGGAGCCCAGTGCCTCAAAAAATGTGTTTTTTCTTTTCTTCTAGATGATGAAGTAAGGGGAATAAAGCAGGATGAGATGCTGGGTGGACCCAGCAATATTTCAAGCTCTTAATTTACTTCTAAATAACAGTCTGTAGAATCTTTTTGTAAGAATGCTAGAGCATCAATGTGCAGGCAGGGAGCTACAATTTGTAGCTCACCTGCCATGCACCCACTGCCGTGCTAAACCCCTCTCAGGTGAGTACTTGATGTAATGCCACGGTCTGCTAGGGAGACCCTAACTTCCTCCTTGTGTTCAGGTGAAAGCCCTCGGTATCACGTACCACTCCTGGCCTCCCTCCCCTTCTTGTACCCTCCAAGGGAGGAAGACGGACTTAACTGATGGGGGGTTTGGGGAGAAGAACAGAGCACGTATGGCTCTGTCCCTTCATCTGCTGCTCTTTGGGATCAACCTGCTTGCAGAGAGACCCACGCAGCTGTCTTTCCACTGTCCTGCCCTAAGTTTAGCTGCTGCAGGCGCTGCTCCCTCTGGGGCCACTAAGCAAAGGGCTGCTCTGGCTCTCAGGCTTGCCTGTGTCTGAGAGGGTGAGTCTGTCTCCACCTAGTTGCAGTTTTCAGCAGCTCACTGCTGCTGGGTTGCCATGAGGCCAAGCCACATCCTCCCTCCTGGCCTACGAAGGCAATAAAGATGGCGTCTGCATCTCCGCCTGCCTGATTTCTGCCTCCATGTCTAAATTAGCATCAAAATTTATTAAGGAACAAGAAATTTGATGTGTTTCTATAGTTCCAAACCCCAACACAACCCTAGAAGATAGCTGTCATTATTAGTGTCCCTTTTCAAAGGAAATAGAAGTCAAAGAAGATAAGTCATTTTCCTGAAGAAACAAACGTGTGATAGACCAACCATACAGTCCCAGACAGGCTGATTCCAGAGCCTGTGTTTTTAAACATTAATCTTTCTTGCCTCTTATTTTAATCTCATGCCAAGTCCGTATGATGGGTTATATCTATCCATATCTTAGAGGAAAGAAAACTTAAGAATCTTCCACAAAGTCATCAAATTTGTGTGATTTCAAAGCACTGGCACCTTTCATTCCACTGGGCAACATTGGGGTTCTACATTTTAATTTTTTTATTGGCATCTTGCACATTGAGATAATCTGAGATCCTGCGACAGCCTCATAAGCCCATCTTCTGTGAATGCTGAGATTGTTGCATCATTAAATAAAAGAACTACATCTGGCCCTGGAATGCAGTGTCTCCTTGACATACTGGAAAATTCTAAGGGCAAACAAGAAATTCTAAATGAAAAATAATTTAGTATGACCCTTAGGGAGGATGATTACTTGAGAATCTCCAGTGGCTGCACCAACAAGTAGCTGCTGATAAACTCGGACGGGGTCAAGTTTTCCAAAGATAAACTTGAAGCATGAAGAGGAAGCAATTGACTCATGGCCTCTCCGACCCCTATCCCTGCCCCTCCACCTACCCCAGTGTTGATTTCTGCAACACCGCTATGGCCATAGCAGCAGATAAGATACACCACAAACTCGAATGTTAAAAATAATTCATTGTCTCTAAATGTATGAAATTTAGTTTAATTTAATTTTTGTCTTGAGCTCCTCAGGCAACTTGGTATAAGAAAATTAACGTTAGTAAATGCAGGTAAGCTCGTTGACTTCACCATTTTCCTAACTTCTCTTCTCTTGGGTTGTACTCAAGTTCCAGGCATGGTGGGGAGGGTGCATCTGGCCCATGGCCATCATCGTCATCTTCAGCGTCTGCTGTGCATTCTCATTCCTGGGGTTCCCCGGCCAATAGTGTCTGTCCTTGCTGCCGTTCAGGACGTCTCTGGCAAAGGTCAATGTTGGTCACTACAGTTCTCCTCCCTGGGGCTGTGGAAAATTCACTGGAGCTGTCTCAAGCCTTCTCCGCCTCATCACCATGGTTACCACTGCCCGTGGTACCCACTCTAGCACAGGGACAAGCTGGAGCCTACACGGGAATGGAAGGATGGGAAGAATGAGTCCCCTCTGCCCCAGGTCTCCATATATATTGAGGGGCTCTATCACCGAAATCCCCCAGGGGAGGAGTGGCAGAATACAAGGACGCTTCTTAGAGTCACACCAGGGTGTGACTTCTCTCTGCCTCACCATCTTGTCTAACCTGGGTAATTATTACCTCTTCTAGATGAGACAAGCCTGTCTCTTGGTACTTTTCCTCTCATGGACCTCAGCTTTTGAAACTCTAAAGTAAAAAACGTGATGCCTTTGTATCCCTGTGACAGCCCTTCCCCAGGGCAATGGGTGCCTTTTACTCAGTTTGGGTGTGGTGGGTGGTAGTGATGTTAGAGTAAAAAGGGATTATAGGATTTCTTTAAACATACATAATGTCCATAAACACATTTGCTCAAGAATCTTCATGGTGGCATTATTCATAACAACACTGCATTTGTTATCCACTGCTGCATAACAAATTGCCCCAAAGCAATAGCTTAGTAGCTTGAACAGCACTGTGTGTTGTCTCCCAGTTTCTGGAGGTCAGGAGTCCAGGCGCGGCTTAGCTGGGTCTTCCGGCTCAGGGTTTCTCTCAATGCTGCAGTGATGGTGTTGGTCAGGGCAGCAGTCATCTCAAAGCTCAGCTGGAAAAGGATCTGCTTCTAAACTCACTCATGTGGCTGCCGGCAGGATTCGGCGCCTTGCAGACTGTTGAGCTAAGGGCCTCCGTGCTTCACGGCTGCTGGTTAGAGCCTCCCTCAGTTCCCTGTCACGTGGGCCCTTGGTTCACAACTTGGCAGCTATTTCCATCAGAGCGGGTGAGAAGGTAAAAATGAGGGAGAAAGCAGAAGTTGCCATCCTTCATCACCTAATTTCAGGACATCTCATCCCTCTTTCCGGCCTTCTCTTTGTTAGAAGTAAGTCAGTAGGTGCAGCCCACACACAAAGGGAAGAGATTACACAGGGGCACAGATGCCAGAAGGCGGTGGCCACTGCGAGCCAGTTCAGAAGCTGCCTGGTGATAACAAGGCCTGAACTGGAGGCGACCCGGATGCCCCAGGTGAAAGGATAAACAAGGTGTGCTGCATTCGCACGACAGAACAGTACTCAGCAGTGCAAAGGAACAAATGACTAAGAGACCTAACAACACAGATGAATCTCAAAATATGTCACATGGGAGCCAGACAGAGTACAACAGAGTACACAGTTTACAATTCCGTGTTGTGCAGTGTTGGAACAGGATTGCCTCTGGAGAGGAATTGGCTGGGAAGGAGCACAAAAGAGCTTTCTAGAATAAAAGATGTGTCAAATAGGTTGCGGTTATACGGGTACATACATTTGCCAAGACTCGTGGAATTGTACAGTTGAAAGCTGTGCATTTTACTGTATGCAAATTATCCTTCAATTTAGACTTTTTAAAAGCCTTCCATGGGTACTTCACAATGTTATTTCATGACACCAGTATGCTCCAGTTTTCCCCAGCTGGGAAAGAAGTGTGGCACAGACCAAACTTGCTTCTTGCGTGGCCTTGAGCAACCTCGTATACGCCTCTGAGCTCGTCCATTTGGCAAGCATTAAACATGTATTCTAGGTGAGGTTTGTGGGAAATGAAGAAACAGAACTCAGTCAGCCCTCTCTCCAAGGGCCTACAGCCTAGTGTATAAACGAATACAAGGTAGGGAGATAAGAGTGGTGGGATGGATTAGTGATGTCTGCCCTGGGCAGAGCTATGAAAGTGGTGTTTGTCATTCCTGCTCTACGGTATTAGAAGGTTTAAATGGAGCATCTGTTTCCTGGGTTCTGTTCAATCTCGTGGCAAGACCTCCCTACTTCCTTGTTCAATGTAATTTAATTCAACAGACATTTCTTGGTTGCTTTCTGAGTGCCAGGCATTTACATTCAAAATTCTTTAATTTCTGTGACATGCCCATCTGGCCATTATGATCATCAATCTCAGCTCAGTTGAGAGATGCTTTTTAGAGGATTTTGTTATGAACTCCCCACATAGGGAAAACCCTCATACCATTTTTCAACCTTCAAAAATTCAAAAGACACTAATGGCAACACATGACCATATATCACATGAATTTCTCTCTGGGACTGTTGACTCTACTTATGAAATCTGAATTTCTGCATTAGTAGAGGTGCGGCTGAGAAGCCCCCTTACAATGATTCCATGCCTTTTCAAATGCTCTGCTGTATATGAAGCTAAGCTTTCCTGTGCTACATCACTGAGTCCTCACCACTGCCCGCGAGGATGCCTCTGTCACCATCCCCAGAATTCCCATTTTACAGATGAGGAAATTAAAGCTTAGAAAGGCCAGAGGCTTGTATAATGACCCACAGCTGTAAGTGACACAGCCTCAATCTCTACGATCTCTCCCATGTGGTTATAATAGTCTTAAACTGTGGCAAAAAAAAGCAATTTCTAAGCAAAACCTTTCTTCCCGAATCACCCCAAAGTACTAAACATCACCCTCATTGAACCCCAGTTTGATCAAAGCATTACCAGTGTGAGACCGTGGACAAGTCAGTTCCCTCTTAGAGCCCTGGTTTCCTCATCTGTGAAATGTGGACACTCAACTCGATAGCACCCACCTTCTTCCAGCTCAGAACAAAATTTTATGATGCATATTTCAGAATCAAGATGGTAGAATTCTAAGAAAATTCGTGTATACTTTACCAATGGCATATATTATAATAATTTAATAACACTCTGTAGTTGATATTAACAATTAGGTTACCATTTTCTCCCAGTGCCAACTGAGGAAACAGTTCTCTTTCGAGGTCATTAAACGTAGAGACTGAACAAATCATATTTTCAAGGTGTCATCCAATCCACGGCCTTCATCAGCACTGATGTATTCTAAAAGCAGTATTTAGCACCCGGATGTTGAGGACCCAGAGCTGGATTACGCTTCTAAATCAAAATGCAGTAAAGTTCACATTCAGAAGGATTTTTACCACAATCCAATAGTACCATAATGGGCCCTTAAGCCTTCAAACCACATTTTAACCCCTGAATTCTCAGGGAGAGCTTGGTCATATCATTTTTCAATAGAGACATTTTGTGGTTTATTGATTTCATCCAAGAGTAAGAAAAGGCACTATGGAAAAATAAGTTTGGCTTAACTTATAAAGCTGAATGGATCCTGAGCTAGGAGGTGTAAAGGAGTCTTGCGTGCCAAACACAACACTGAATGAATCGCGTATAAACATTGGGGCCCATGTGAACAGTGACGATTGTGTCCTCGCAGAAGATCACAATAGCTGCACTTCATTGAGGACGAGAGGATCTCTCCATTGTGCACAGCTAGACTGCAAGATGGAAGCGTTGAGTCTTGAGCAGCTAGAAGGTTGCTTTCTTCACTGTTTTGAGTTGAGAAAGAAGGAGAAAGCAAAGGAAGGAGTGGGCACATGGAGGAAAGCAGAGAAGAAACTGAAGGAAGCACTTTCCTGGAGGGACATAAGCTGCTTCCCGAGCTGGGGTTTGCTTTGCCCTTGGGCATCTTGACAACAGCGCCCTTTACTTGGACCTTTCTTGATTAGATTTTTACAAAAGCAGAGCTAACTACAAAAGAAGGGAAGGAAGGAGATAGGATGACAGGACTTTGGCCTTGGAAGGGACTTTAGAAGCCTGCAATCTTTAGACATTTTCATTTACAGGTGGGAAAACCAAGACAACTGAAGACCAAGAGGTGACGGGATTGCCTGCAGCCTCTCAATTGGGAAGTGGCACAACTGGTACAAAGTGTTGATCTACCTTTTCCAGCTGTCACTTGCCCCAGAGCATCCCACGATGGCCTCTAATAATGCACCCCAATCATCCTCGAACATTACGAATACCTTAGGTCACTGTTCAAACAATGAAAGTTCCATACAGAAAACACTTCATACTCTAACAATAAGATGAACTGAGTTAAGAGATTAGAACAGAACCAAGGTATCCACTCATGTTCAATGACTACCAGTTATCAACTCGTGCCAGCAAGATACTCTTTTTCAGTAGAGTAGATGAAGCTCTACATCACATCATTTAATCAAAATAATCAAATGTTTTTTGAGCACCTGCCATGTGTCCTGGGGCGAGAAGGAGACAGAGAGAGGAGAAGGGAAGAAGAATGGAGGAAAAGAAGACCTATTTACAAGGCCCCAGGGCTATTCAGCAGGCAGAACTCAAACCCACAGAGATCTGTGATGAACATTCTCACCATATTGTATACAAGCAATGGATATTTCTGTATCCTAACAACTATAGAGGCAACATAGACAAAGACCTAGAACCTCTGCAGACAAAAGACAGCATGCAATACCCAAGTCAAATGATCAGAGATGGTTTTGTGTGTTATCTAAGATCAGAAAGCCAAATAGAGAGGTCAAAACTAAACAGCCGGGTATTAAAAAATGTTGCCTCCTTTCTACATCTGCCAAGAGAAGTGGACCCTTCATTCACCGATTCAACAAACACGTTTCAAGTGCCTGCTTTATGCTGGGTTCTGCGAGGCGCCACCGATGAAGCCGTAAACAAGGCCGCGGGCTCCATGTCATCACGGGCCCACAGCCTAGCGGGACAGACAGACACAACACAACGGTGCCAAGAGAGACATTGGAGGTGGCGGACAGGGGAACTAGTTTAGGCCGAGAACAGCCTTTCTGACGATTCATGTGAGCCCGGACGCTCGAGAAGATGCCATCCCGGGGGAGAATGGAGGAAGGGGCATGCCTGGCAGAGGGTCCAGCAGGTGCCGGGGTCCAGAAGTGGGAGACCGCTTGGTGTGCCCTTGGTGTGCCCTCGGTGTGCCCGGGAGCTGCGGGAAGGCAGGCAGGTCGGGGAGAGGGAGGCCTGCCCTAGAAGATGAGGCTGGAGCCCCGTGGGCCTGGGTGGGGAGTTGGGATTTTATCCTGCGCACAATGGGAGCCCATTGAAGGGTTTAGTAACAGTCAATAGAGAGGAGCACAAAAGGCCTATTTGAGGGCTCAGCGCAGCCCATAAGCCCGGCATTCAGGACTTCACTAAGCACTCACTGTATTGTCTCCGCGGACTCTTTTCACAGCAGTCTCTCAGCCCCTGATTTTCTCAGTTCTTTCTCTCCATGGCTCTCTTATGGCTCCAAAATGAACAGGAACAAGGGAGAAAGAAGAAAAGCCCCCGGCCCGGGGGCCCACGGGTCTGCCGCACTTGGTGTGCAGAGGTGGGGGCACAGCTGCGGGCGGGGCGGACGGAAGGGTGAGAAGACCCGATCCCGCACCTCTGCCAACTCCAGCACTCACCCCCCAGGGGAAGGGGAAACGGAGGCACTGGTAGGAAGAAGGAGTCTGGGGTGTGCCGGTTTGCACGTGCCCCTGCGACAGGCAGACCCTGTTCAAGCCCCGACTCTGGCTGGGTGGCAGAGACCATCCCAGGTGGGCTCAGTTTGCTGCGAGATTCTCTCTCCACCCTGTGTGCCCGCTCTGTGCCCTGAGGGCCGGCTCCCTGGCCCTCCGGCTGCTGCTGGGGTTAGGCCAATGGGGGGCACTGGCAGAGGCTGGGGGCTTGGAGGAGAGGGAGGCGCTGGTATTTGCTCCCCCAGCTCGCTTGCCCCAGTCTTCGGACTGCTAGCTGACCTGCTGCTTTTCTGAAGGCCTTGGTTCCCGCCAGGCAGCCTGTCCCACCACCCTCTCTGCACCTTGGCAGCAGCTCGCTCCCTCCACCCCTGTGGGCCCAGGGGTAGTGACAGCTTCCTGCAGTTGCAAGCGCTGGTCCTTCTACACCCCTCACTGCCTTCATCGCCCCTACTCCCGAATTCGGGGGTAATACCTTCATTAGCCTTTCCTCCTGAGCCCTCTGAATGGGCCGTCCAGCCCTCCTACCCCCTGCTCCCCAGCTGATCTGATGGGCAGGTAGGTATTTGAGGTCTCAGAGACTCCATTTTCCCCATTAGTAGCATCCCTTGGGAGAAATTCTTAGGGAAAATAAACCAAGCAAAGTGCTGCATAAAAACGCTACTGGCTATTCACAATATCCGAAAGGTGGAAACCGCCCAAATGACCATCAACAGGTGAATGCATTAAAAAAACCATGGCCATTACAAAAACCATTCCATACATGCTATGGAATATTATTTAGCCTTAAAAAGGAATGAAGCACTGATACACACTTCAGTGATAGATAAACCTCAAAAACCTTATGCTAAACGAAACAAGCCAAACGCAAAAGGTCACATATCATATGATTCTGTTTATGTGGAATATTCAGAACAGACAAATCCGTAAAGACAGAGCACAGATTGGTGGCTGCCAGGGGCTGGGGCAGGGGAGAATGTGAAGAAACTGCTTAGTGGAGAAGGGGTTTACCTTGGAGTAATGGAAATGTTTTGGAACTAGATGAAGATGGCGGTTGCATCGTATTGTGAATGTGCTAAATGCCACCAAATCGTCCATTTTAAAATGGTTAATTTTATGTTATGTGAATTTCACTTCAATAAATTATTAAAAAAAAGAAAGCCCACCAGAAAATATAAAATGTTAAATAGATAACAGAATTCTTCTGATCATAATAAAAAACACATATAGCTAACGATATAATGCATACCTAACACGGCTTTAATGTAATTAACACAAGAGCCAGATGTGCGGGCCAGGTGAGGAGCTGGTCGGGTTGAGACGGAAAGAGATTTCAGTAGGTGGCAAGGGCGGGCAGGCAGGAGCCAGGCCTTTGTCTGGGCTGTGAAGGATGAAGCTCAGGGCTTTCCAGGACAGGGGACATCACAAGTCAAGTTTTTAAGGTAAAACTGTCAAAGATTTGAGAACGGGGGTGAGCAGTCTGGTGGGGACAGAGGGGAGGGCTGGATGGGGACTGGGAAAATTGGCCAAAGCCAGATTATCCAGACTCTCAAAGAGCAAGTGGAGACGTCCAGCCGTTCTCCTAGACTGGAATAGGGGATCTTTCAGGGTTTTGAACAGAAAGCTGGCATGAACCAAGGGGGATTTTAGGAAGATTTCTTTGGCAGCATATGACAAATTAGTGGGGATAGGATCACATCCATGAAACGGCAGGCAAGGTGGCTGTTGGAATTGCTTGGGAGTGAAAAGAAATTCACCCATCACGGATTTATCTCACTTTAAAAGCCAAACAGACAGATTGATGGGGAAGCAGCCATGTTTACAGTATCATCATATCTCCCCAAGTGTGTCCCAAAGAGGTCTTTCCACGAAGACTTGAAAAATGTCATTTTGTTAAACAAAATCAAACAGGTTTGTGTACCACAGGATTTCCCAAAAGCTTTCATCTACAAATGTGCATTAGTGAATATCCAGGCATAGGGCTGCCAGATTTAGGGGGGCAGGGAGGATACCCAGTTAAATTGGAATTGTATGGTGCATACTAAAATACTCTTTGTCATTTATCCGAAATTCAAATTTAACTGGGCATTTGTATTTTACTTGGCAAGCCTAAGAAGGGAGCTACCATCTAATCTATAGCCAACTGTTTTTCTCAAATATATTTTATCAAAAAGACCCTTTCCATGCAGCATCCATAGGAACAGTATTCCACAGGCCACACTTTAGCAAACACTGGTATAGTGGCAAGACCCCTTAGGCTTGAAGTCAGACACCAGGGGCTCAAATACAATCCCAACCCTGACTCTGGCTGTGTGATCTTAGTTAAGTCACATAATCTGCCTGGGCCTCAGTTCCCTATTCTGTAAAATGAAGATAATAATAATGACCTCTCAGGGTTGCTGGCAAGTTTAAATGAGGTGACGTAAAGTTCACACCAGTCCCCGGAACATGCTAAGCAGGCCATACTTTCCCACACGTGCTGGTAAGCACACCAGGCCACCGTGCTATGGGTGTGGCATCAGTAGGTGGCACGCAGGAAAGTGTACACTCTGCTGAAGGGTCACCAACAGCCGTAACAGTCAATAGGACTTATAACAGCTTTCCCCTCAACCATTAAAAAGGAAAGAGCCCGCAAAATATAATTTTTGGCAAAGAAAGGCAGCATCTCTGAAGGCAAGATGTATGTGCAAAATAAGTAAAGCCTTTGAAGGCCATTTATAAACTCAGAATCCTCTTTCAAGCTGGTGTGTTTGTTTGTCATCTTTCCAGGTCAGATATTTGGAGGACGATGCTGGGGGACCTCCTGGGGTAGCCCATGGGCCTCACCTAGGGGCGTCATGAGACCCAGAGACTTTCTGCAGCCCACACACACCAAGCCCCATTTTGTAGCTGCGGGAGGTCAGGAAATCAGAGCAGGGGAGGGCGCTGCTGTCCGAGCTCCTGACCCTGGGGAAAGCGCCGCCAGAACAAAAGCAGAAAGGACACTAAAAAACACGAACAGTGGGACTCAAAAGGGAGGCAGTGGATAAGGGTGTTTCAACTTCCTTCAAACCGCTCCAACGTGATCCTTGTGTTAGTTAGTTTCCTAGGGCTGCCATAACTTGCCACAAACTGGGTGGCTTAAAACATTTATTGTCTTCCACTTCTGAAGTCTCGAAGTCCAAGATCACAGTGTTGGCAGGGGCATTCTCTCTCCAAAAGCTCTAGAGGAGGACCCTGCCTTGCCTCTCCCTGGCTGTGGCTATTCTGGCAATCCTTGGCATCCCTTAGCCTACAGCTACGTCGCTCCAGTCTCTGCCACCGTCATCATGGGGGTTCTGTGTCTTTACATCATCTTGCCTCTGTGTGTGTGTGTGTGTGTGTGTGTGTGTGTGTGTGTGTCTCTTCTCCTCTTCCTATGAGGATGTGGCCACTGTGGACCAAGGGCGCACCTTACTCCAGGATGCTGTCTTAGCCACTACACCTACTGCATCACTCTTTCCAAATAGGGCCACATTCTGGGGTTCTGGGAAGGATATGAATTCTTGGGGGATATGATTCAATGCAGCACGATTACTTCCCGGGTAGTTATAGCGAATACTTACATAGTACTTACTGTGAATCAGACACTGTTATAGGTGCTTTACATATATTTGACTCACTTGATCCTTGGGACACCCCTAAGGGGTAGGTATTGGCTGGGAGTGGTGGCTCATGTGTATAATCCTAGCACTCTGGGAGGCTGAGGCAGGAGGATTGCTTGAGCCCAGGAGTTTGAGGTTGCTGTGAGGTAGGCTGATGGCACAGCACTCTAGCCCAGGCAAGAGAGTGAGACTCTGTCTCAAAAAAAAAGGGTGGAGGGGTAACTATTATTATAATCTACACCCTACAGGTGAGGAAATTGGCCTGCAGAGAGGTTAAGTAACTTGCTCAAGGTCATTCAGCTAGTAAGTAGCAGAGTGAGGATTTGAAGGCAGTTGGAAATTTCCAGAACCTGTCCTCTCAATGTTATACTCAATTATTTCTCATCTCAGAAGAGTGGGATGGTCAACTGCTTAAAAGCCACCTTTTTAGAGAGATCAGGAATCTCAAACAAAAAATAGTAGCAACCAACTGTACCATAAGAGAAAATATTGGCTGGAGACATCATTGTGAGAAGTTGCTTTAGTGTTAGGAGGTAGACTCCGTCAATATTCTCCTTTTAAAGAGGAGGAAACTGAGCTCTTGAGAGGGTACGTATATTGCCTGTGTAACGCAGCTAGTGAGCTGTAGAGCAGATTTCTCAATGTGTTCATAATCACTGTTTTATGTTGGTGGCCAAACCCTCCCATCTACCATGGGATTTGGGGAACATCTTAATATACCACCAGAAACCCCATTTGCAGTGGATCATTATCGGCTGGAAAAATGGTTTTCTGGGGAAACAAAGGCAGTTCTGATTTGTAGTGTTCACCAATTTCCATGGTATAAATACTCTCACATTTCAAGCTGCAGCGTGTTGTCCCCTGAGCCTAGAGTTGGGAAGAGACACGCACACTGGGCTCTCACAAGCCTATCAGGCTGACTCAGTCACTCTCCTGCCCCAGGGATCTTGTGCAAAACGTTGATGTGGATTTTTGCAAGCAAACAAAGCTCCAGGTCTTCTGCATCAAGACTCAGGGACAAAGATTCCTTTAGCTTTAGCAGTACAGTCAGGACAAACAGGGAATGTTGGCTCCTGGACAGGCATGGAATGTGCTTGGTGTAGCCCCAGGTTGTCCATGAAACTTACCTCACATGATTTTTATGAGAATTAAGAGTGATGTTTGTGCTCAGTACATGAGAGATGCTTAATAATTAATCACTATTAAAGTATTATTATGAAGATATGATAACAGAAGTTTGTATTTGCAAGAAACCTTCTCAGCAATTATAAATTAAGCTTTAGGATATCCCAGGCTTGGAGATTATTAGATGGGAATGATTTACCCCCACTGGACAGTTGAGGAAACTGAGGCAAAGAGAGAAGAAGTGACTTGCCTAAGTGCATGCAGCAGAGCCAGCCGAGAGCCTGGATCACCCGAACCAAAGCAAAGCCAACTTTGAGGCAGTTCATTTTCCCCAGGTGACAGAGCATGAAGCCAGTCTAGCTCGGGGGTATGGCCCTGCTCTGTGCCCAGGAGATGGTGAGGGTGGGCAGGGGGCAGGATAGATAAGATCCACCCATGCTGGCAGACGGAGCAGGGCCCCCAGGACTGTGGGACAGGTGAAATGTTCCCCAGGTGACAGGGCTTCAGGGAGAGGGGTGGGAGGAAGAGTTGGGTGGCCGTCGATCTAAGAGGTCTCCATAGAAGGACCTGCAGGCCAGATGTCACCCAACAAGATGCAACAAATCTGAAAATCTGAGAAATCGAGTCCTGGGTTGAAGTTTAGAGGGAAATAAATATTTGTGCTCTGACCTTTCTGCCCGGTGATGCCCATCTCACCTGAACACAACTCTTTATTACTACTGGTAGAGAAGGAACATGGCGTGACTGCAAATGCCACTGGAATTGAGGAGGCAAAGATCTGTTTTAGGATGGTGATCATGTCAGGAGAGGCTTCTTAACACTATCCACATTCAAAAGTCTTTCATTTCCTCAACATAGCTATATCGTTATTTTTTTAAATTTTGAGATGATTACAGACTCAAAGGAAGTTGCAAAAACAGCACAAAGAGTAGTCCCTTGAATCCTTCACCCAGCTTCCCCCAATGGTGGCATCTTTTCTAACTTTGGCACAATATCAAAACCAGAAACTTGACATGGTGCAATAGTGTTGACTGCACTGCAGACCGTGTTCAGTTTTCACATGCGCTCCTGAGTGTGTGCATGTTTATCTAGTTCAATGCAATTTGATTCTTCATGTGGATTTGCATAACCACCAATAAATAGGATATACAACAATGTCTTCACCACAAAGAAATTCCTTCCTGCTACCATTTACAGACGTATCCTCTCACCCCATCCCTTTCCCCCTGGCAATTGCTAATCTCTTCTCTATCTCTAGAGTTTTGTTATTTGGTGTATGTTTCACCAATGGAATCATACAGCATGAAACCTTTTGGGACTGGCCTTTTTTACTAAGCATAATGCCTTTATCAGTGTTGTTGTATATTATGGGTTGAATTATGGCCCACCCAAAATTCAGATGTTGAAGCCCTAACCCCCAATAGCTCAGAATGTGAACTTACTTGGAAATAAGGTCATAGCAAATATAATTAGTTACGATGAGGTCACACTGGAGTAGGCTGGGTGCATAATCCAATATGACTAGTGTTTTCATAAAAGGGAAATTTGGACACAGATACCCACACAGGGAGAACACCATGTAAAAATTGGAGTTACGCCACCACAAGCCAAAGAACCATCAGAAGCCAGGAAGAAGGCCAGGGCAGATCCTTCCGTAAGTCCTTCAGAGAGAGCATGCCCTAGCATTTTCTGACACCTTGACCTTGAGTTTCTAGCCTCCAGACCATGCAACAAATGTCTGTCATTGAGGTCACTTTGTTTGTGGTACTCTGTTAGGGCAGCCCTAGAAAAGAACACATTGCAATCTCAAAAATGTGTTCCTTTTTATTGCAGAGTGGTTTGCATTGTATGGATATATGAGAGTTTCTTCCAACCATTCACCTACTGAAGGACATTGTATTGTTTCCAATTGTAGGCTATTATGAATAAAGTTGCTATGAATATTCATGCACAGGTTTTTGTCTGAAAATAGGTTTTTATTTTTCTCTGAGAAAAATGTCCATGAGTGCAACTACTGGGAATTAAGGCAAGCATATGCTTAGTTGATAAGAAATTGCCAAACAGTTTTCCCATATCATTAATTTTTATAATGAGTAGACTCTCTCCAACCTCTGATAAGCACTCCTGCCATTTTCAAAAATAGCAATGGACTCTTAGAGGGAAGGTAGGAGGAGGGCGTGGATGGAGTCACATCTAGAAAGCATGCAAATATGACAGAACTATGGCATTCTGATAACTTATGCTGCTGAAAATGGCAAAGTAGATTCACCAAAAATAGCCAAGGTCAACCTTGGTTATCTGAATGAAGTCAGCAATTCAACGAACATTGATTCAATACTTAGCAAGTGCCAGGCACCAACCTGGATGCTGGGAGAACCACATACACTGGGGTGGGGGAGCCTCGATCTTCAACATCTCTTACCCTAGTGTAAGAGATAGACATGCACACAAATAACCATCGCGCCATCTGCTATGACTAAGGGACAGGGGACTAGGAGACACACGCAGTCCAAAACAGCAAACAAGCCCCACATTATAAACACTGAGCTCTGAAGAATACAGGACGGCCTTGTTTTCCTCCTGATTTCTTCTTGTGCAGTATGTTATTGCCTGAAACAGGAGTGGCAGCTTGGAGATGGGGCTGATATGAAAACCGAATTCTGGGCAAACCAGAAAGTGAACACCAAGACTCAGAATCAGTTTTTGAAGGCTTGAGCACTTGGAAACAGAGCACGACGGCTGGATTAGCCACTAAAACAAGAAGTGTTTTATTGGATTATCGGGATCATCTGTCTGGCTGAACCCATCCCTGATGGCTAACCCATCACCTACCTCTCACGCTCCGGAGCGCTTCTTTCAGGGGAACGCATTCACTGCCCGCCAGTTCTCCTTGTCAGTCCGTCACTTTTCTCCCTCTCTGCCCTGCAAAGGAACAAAGCCTAAGGAATGCAGGCTGGGCCCTGATTAAGGGCTTATGGGCAAGTCCTTGGCCTTTACTGTCTCTTCTCAACTGAGAGCTTTTAAGGTCCAAACGGGGACTGACTCAGCATTTAATCTCATCAACAAAGCTCTTTTATTATAAATAGAGTAGGTCTCACTTGCCCTAACCCAAGAAGAGCAAATTTTATCGACCCAAAACACTTCTAAAAACGTTTTACTCCTTGACGTGACCCTTGTCAGCCTCGGCTTCAGAGCAGGATGGTATTTGGCTTCGTACCGCTGATGTCCTCCCCTTTCTACTGTCCGTGCGTGAGACAGGAGCCCAGGGCTGAGCCTCACGGAGTCATTTCTACAGCATTTGTCTGTGACGACAGGTCTCTGAGATCACACACCAGGAATGGAATAGGAAACTGCTATTTACCCCAATGTCCATTTCCTTCTTCCAGCTATAGAAGGAGAAGCTCAGAGATTTGCTGGATGAGGGAACCAGTAGAATGCATTTCCCAGACTCCCTTGTACCTGCTGTGGTCACATGACTAAGCTCCAGCCAACAGGATGTGAGCAGAAACAACACATGGAACTTCCTGGCCATTGCCTCGAAAGAAAGGGACATGTACTCCTCTGTCCCTCTTTCTGTCTTGCCTCAGGGAAAGCTGACATAGCAGAGAGCCATTCTGGAGCACACATTTGAGAATAACACATGGCTAGGTGCAGTGGCTCATGCCTCTAATCCTAGCACTTTGGGAGGCTAAGACGGGAGGACGGCTTGAGGCCAGGAGTTCAAGACCAGCCTGAGCAACAGCGAGACACCATCTCTACCAAAAAATAGAAAAATCAGCCCAGCCTGGTGATGTGAGCCTGTAGTCCCAGCTACTTGGGAGGCTGAGGCAGGACTGCTTGAGTCCAGGAGTTTGAGATTGCACTTAGCTATGATGATGCTGCTGCACTCTACCCGGGGCAACAGAGCAAGACCCTGCCTCAAAAAAAAGAAACAAAACAAAACAAAACCTTCATAGATAGGGGAACAGCAGAGAGTGAGACCCATGTCCTCACCTCTGGAACCACCTCATCAACCAGCGGCTCATTCTTGGGCAATCTTGTGAGAACGAAATTAACTTCCATCTTTCTTGTTTAAGCCAATGTTATTTTTGCCCTTTGAAACAGCGGTTGAATTTGTGTTCCACTAATACACAGGATAAATCCAAGGGAGGGAGCCAATTGATGTACAAGATGGAAAGAACAGGGAAAAAACAGAGCAGCAGGCAAGGGTGTCGAGTTGGAAACGCAAGTGATCGGCCATGGCACAGGCAGGAGGGGGCGGATCACCAGCCCTGAAGCTCAAAGTAGCCATTCAGTCCCCCCTGCCGACTAACTGGCTTCTCCATCATTCACACGCAACATCCTCTTTCTTGCTTCCTGGCTTTTGTACGTGCTTCGTCCCTTAGCCAGGAATCCCCTCCTCACCCCCGTCATCGCCAACAACACTTGGATATCTTTTACTCATCCTTCAGATTTCCTTTTGCATACCCAGGAAGAGGTCATCTCTGGAAGAAGTGTCCTTCCTGCATAGTCTCCCCAACCTCCCCTGGAAATCTACCTGCCTGCCCATTTGTGTGGCTTCTCCTCCAGACTCAGAATCCCAGGGGGGCAGGGAACACACCTGCCTGTCCGCCATTGTGTCCCCAAGGCTAGCCCCAGGTTGCATGTAGAATGCTCACTGATCTGTGAATGAAGCCCCAAGCCAGAGCCTGGCTTTCAAAGGAGGTGATCAGACAACCTTGGAATTTGGGAAGCTTCAGTCCACATTAGAGTATTTCTAGCAAACTCTGCTTCCTGAGGAGACCCAGCCAGATGTCCAAATGCCTCTGTCCTTAGGGAGAACCACTAGAGACCTCATCTTCCAGCAGGGGCTGCTAACCACCTGCAATCCCTACTGGCCGCTTTCTCCTCTCATGTCCCCTTCGTTCAGGTGGCTGTAGTTGAGTTGGGGATTTGTTTTTCTCTATTTCCTTCTCACTTTCTGCCTTGGCTTTTATGTTTGCAATTGTCAGTCGCTGTTTAGAGCCAAGTCCCACTGCTTGCAGCGCTCTGGCCGCCCACCTGCCTCTGATGAGCGCACCGCACCGGGCCGCTCCACCAGCACCCGCAGCTCTGCGTGAAAGCTGAGCTTTCATCACCAGGCCCCCTTTGCCTCCGACTTTTTCATGTCTTATTAAGGCTCAAACCAGTTGGAGCAATTTCTTCAAAAGCCACACAGATTATTCAAAACAACAACAATAGGGAAGGAATAAAAGCAGCTAAACTGCAAAAATTACCTGGTACGCTCAACCCCTCGGTCTCTTGCTCCCTCTGACAATCATGCCACAAGACAGGGGAGCAGGCAGAGAAGACTTGCTAGAAAAATGCCCCGTATCCCACAGCGCTGCATCGCCCCACAGCCCACACCCCTTTCAGGAGCAAGGTGACTCATCCAGGTCACCGGCCCACAGGTAAGAAACCTGTGCAGGGCCCAGTGCTCACTTTATTTCTCTGCTGTCGTGGTCTTGAAGTCTTAGTAACTTTTGCACAAGGGCCCCACGTTTCCATTCCGCACTGGGCCCTGCATGCTGAGCAGCCAGCCCTGTCCTTAGGCGTTAACTCTGGAGAGTCACAGGCTGCTCTCCTGCATTCTAGGGTCAGAGCCTCCCAGTCTCATAACCTCAGAACCGTAGCCTGGAAGCGTCATGGGATAAGCCAAAAGTAGGACAGAGGGCACAGTTTAAGCTGGGTTTGAATCCCACCCTGCAATTTACTAGCCTTGGGCTAATTATCACATGCCTCTGAGCCTCAGTTTCCTCCTTTGTAAAATGAAGGAAATCATACCTTACCTTATAAAGCTGTTGGGAGGACCAAAGGACATAATTTATTAGGACATGGCACCTGGAAGAGACTGGAGCTTTAAATACTTAAGGTTGGAAAATGGCCATTTTGGGAATTTCAAACAGTCTCTTTTAGTCTATGAAATAAATGAATTTACCTTTGGAACAGACACTCCCTTTGTTTAAGAAGGGGCCATGTCACTGAGACCTTTTGGTTTTGCTGCTAAGGCCAGTTCTTACGCTAATGCATGCCATTAACAAATGCCAATTGGAGACTCTTTAGATGAAATCTAAAGTCAGAAATTCCTTTTCTATAAAACTTGGAACTTCAGTGTCCTAGTCTTAGAATCACTGTTTATTCTTGGAAGATTAGTTTGTCTTTTTGACCAAAAATGAGCTCATAAGTGATCCAGTGCCAAGATCCGCCCTCACCAGGAGGGAGATGCAGGCCCCATCTTCTCTTTTTTAAATGTTCACAGTTCATGAAAACATTCTGGTCCAGGCTTGCTTGGCCCTCAAACTGGGCCCAAGCTATTGAATGGATCCCGTGGGGCTATTTAAGCGGAAGAAGCCAGATTTGGAAGAGGGTTGGTGGTAATTGTGACACTCTGGTACAGATTACAGGGTGAGACGGCAGCCTGGCGGCGGGGAGTGGGCATTCCCTGCAGAGGGAGTGGAAGCCACTGTCAGGCTTCCTGGGAATTGGGCTGGAGCCTGGGGAAAGAGAAGAGGTGGTCTTGGGACTGGAGGAGACGGGCTCTTCCTCTCCCTGAGAGGGGCCTGGGACTCTCTCACAGAAGAAATTCTCTGAAGGTCTCTTTGCAGTCCTCTAGCCTCATGAGGCCCAGTAGAAGCTACACCAGGGCCAAGCTTGCTCTTCTAGTTAAATCCTGTTGTCCCCAAATATTCTGTAAACTTACACCATTTCCATCCTATTTCAGCTGTGCTTTGGACACTGAAGGAAGGCGCTCACATCCACATTAGGGATAAAGATACGTGTCAGCAGCCTGGAAAGCAGGATGCTAGAGGTGCCCAGCTGAGTTCAGCAGAGGCAAGATGCAGAGCAAGTGGCGGGTAGGGATGAGATGCCACCACTGTGCAGACTTGGGAACTTGTACACGTTCCTCAGGATTCCCAGAAGTTGCCTAGAGAAGAGAACTTCCTTAAAGAATGGACTTTTCTTCCATGCATGTGACATCAAAAGCACAGGCAACAAACACAAAAATAAACAAGTGAGACTACATCAAACCGAAAAGCTTCTACACAGCAAAAGAAACAATCAACAGAGTGAAAAAGCAACCTACGGAAGAAAATATTTGCAAACCATACATCTGATAAGAGGTTAATCTCCAAAATACATGAAGAACTCCTACAGCTCAATAGTAAAAAAAACAAATAGCCCAACTGAAAATGGGTTAAGGATTTGAATAGACCTTTCTCCACAGAAGACATAGAAATGGTCAACAGGCATAAGAAAAGATGCTGAACGTCACTAGTTATCAGGGAAGTGCAAATCAAAACCACAAGGAAGTATCACCTCACACCTGTCAAGATGACTGTTATCAAAACACAAAGACAATGAGTGCTGGCAAAGATGTGGAGAAATCGGCATTTTTACACACAGTGGGAATGCAAAATGGTATAGCCACCATGGGAAACGATATAGAGGCTCCTCAAAAAGTTAAAAATAGAACTACCATGTGATCCAGCAATCCCATTTCTGGGTATGTATCCAAAGCATTAAAAGCAGAAAGTGTGGTGTATAGATACAATGGAATATTATTCATCCTTTTAAGAAGAAGGAAATTCTGCCACATGGGACAGCATGGATGGACCTTGACGACATCATGCTAAGTCAATTAAGCCAGCCACAGAAGGACAATGCACGAGTCCCCTCACGTGAGGTCTCTAAATAGTCACGTTCGTAGAATCAAAGAGGGGACTGGTGATGGCTAGAAGCTGTGGCCAGGAGGAAATGAGAAGTTAGTAATCAAGGGGCATAAAACTTCAGTCAAGCAAGATGAATGAAGTCGAGAGATCTGCTGTACACACTGTACCTACAGTCAACAATAACATGGAGTCCACTTACAAATTTAAGAGGATGGAGTTCATGTTGTGTTCTAGCTATATAACAAAGGGAAAGAACAGAAAGAAGGGAAGGGAAGGGAAGGGAAGGGAAGGGAAGGGAAGGGAAGGGAAGGGAGGGGAGGGGAGGGGACGGAAGGGAAGGGAAGGGGGACTTCCCTTTATCCTGTGAAATGGGATTTGGATGAGTATTATGTGACCACAGGTGACTGAACAGGTGTGAAGGTGGGAGGGGGGCTGTGGGCAGGGAGGTCAACTGGGTTCCATATGTAAAATGACTTAAACTGACACTCATTATTGATATTGATATTTTCAGTTGAGGACTGTAGGCCCAGAAAGCTGAGCCAATTTTTCCAACTATCCATTATTCCTCTGACACTCGCATCCCCTCCTGGAGACCCTGCCTTGGGCGCAGCTCCAGGAGGAGCAGCCCGGGGCATCAGGGGACGCACTTCCCCTGATCACAGCTGATTGGACCAGGAGCTAACACCTGACTCAAGTTAAGCCAATCACACTCTCTCCTCGGTATTTAAGCAAAGGGTGGGCAGTCTCGGTTGTGTCAGTGAGTTGTGAGGGGCCAAGAGTGTCAGGTCTGGAATCAGTGTCCCCGTCAGCCAAAGCCACGGGCAGGTGAAGTCACAGGGAGCATAAAGTAGGCCTGGCCGGGACAGTTGGTCTGCGGGGAGGTGAGTTGAGCAAGTGTCCAGGGAGCTGCAGACACAGCCACCCGTGAGATGTCACAGAGAAATGGTGACTTCATTCTGCCTGGCCAGGCTGGACTTCCTACAACTGGGTCCCAGAAGCTGCCCCTGAATATTTATAAGAGGGTCGTCACTTTTCACTTGAGCTAAATTGAATGAGCTTCTTCTCCCTACCAGCAGTGGTCCCTGGGCCCAAGTGGCCACAGAGGGCTGAGGCCTGCCATGGCATGGCGGTGGACTTCGAGCCCAGGGCTCTTTCTGCACCACAACACGGCTTCCTCCCTTGCTGTGAGCAGACGTCTCTGGCAGCAGTGGGACCTGTCTGGGTATTCTGTGGTCAAAGTATACTTTTTCTGTATCCTCCCAGGTTGTGGATATGACGCAATGCCCAGGAAGGACTCAAGCCTCTGTACAAACATCTCTAATAGAGATGGTCATGTGACTCCTGAAAGCCAACTGGCCAAAAACTGGCCAAGGCAGCGGCTCAAGCATCTCGGTGAACAAAGGAGCCTTTGTCTGTGTCCTGGCAGAGCCCCTGTCCTGGACCAGGTATGCGTGTTGCAGATCCTGACAGCAGGGGATTCTCAGAAAACAGTGAGACTTGAGCCTGGGGTGGCCAGGTTCCACATGTGACTTCCCTGCTAGGAAACAATTTGGCGACAGGAGTACCTTGAGAACTTCAATAAAAGAAACTTCCTCAGAAATGACAACAATAATAAGAGCTGTTAGTGCCAGGCCCTTCACATATGTTCCTGTTGGCCTCCAAAACTACCATATAAGATGAGTGTTATCGCTCCATTTTACAGATAAGTAAACTGAGGCTCAGAGAGAGTTATTAAATATTTCAACCAAAGTCCCTCAGCTCGTTTGTGATGGAGCTAGGAGTCCACCCCACTCTGCCACTAATGAAAGCTGGCATTCACTGAGTTTCTAAATTACGCTGCGGATATTTATCCAAATTCTTTCGTTTACTCTTCACAAACGACCCTATGATTACAGTTTTACTAACATATGGATAAGGAAACTGAAGCACAAAGAAGCTAAGTAATTTTCCCAAATGATTGATAGAGATGAGATTTGAATCCACTCTGCCCGGGCCCCTCTCTAAGTTCTCTCGGAGTCCGTCTCTGGCAGGGCCTGGCCGGGGCTGGTTGACAGGCCCTGCTGAGTTGCTAACGGATGTGTGAAGGTGTTATCCTCCCACCTGCAGTCCTCCCAGCGCCCTCACTGGTGTTCCACGCAGCACTTTCTTGGACCTCACAGCTGCTCTGGAACGTGGGCAGATCACATCCCTGAAGGCCCGCTTCCCAGATGAGGACTCCGAGGCTCAGAGGTGCTTTGTCAACTCCAAGATCACACAGCTGGTCAATGGCAGAGCTGGGCCTTGAACCTGGGCTCTGTGAACACAGGCTCTTTAAGGGATTTTGACGTTTTGGAAAACCAGAACATCCTCAGGAAGAAAGAAATGAGTAGCAAAAACGCAGAATTTGAGGCAAGATGACAGGCCATGTGAGGAAACATCCCAACACCCCAAAGCCCCTAAAACTGTACCACTGCAATCAGCAATATCAGGAGTCCTGAGGAGACCAGTCCTGTTTCCAGAAACATCGGTGACTCCGTGGCACCAAGCCACCGTTGCAACCACACAGCAGCAGATCAGTGACCCATCGGCCCGTTCTCATTCCCTGTCCACTTGAAGTGCAGAGGAGCACAACTGTGGTCAGCGGGCAGCGTCCCCGGACAACAGGCGGAGACTGGGATTTGCACACAGGCTCATCGGGGAGCACTCCCAGGACCCACGCTGCGGGCTGAAGGGGAGCGGAGGAAGGAAGCAGGACTGGGCAGGGGAGACATTGAGAGGCGGAGCAGTCACGGCAGAGGCCTCTGCTGATCCCATGGGAGCTCTGGAGCTGAGAGGGCCCTCGACATTGTCCTGAAATCAGGCAGGGGGCTGCGGCGTTGTACCCCCACGTGGACCAGTCATTGCACGTGGGCTGCCCAGGGATGGGACACACACTTGAGCCAGCCAGCTCCCTTTGGCTGAGGACAATTCCTGGCTGGAAGCCTCCAGCAACAACACTGTCAGTAGCTGAGCGAATGAGTCCTCAAGATGGACCTGGGGAATGCACTGTAGTGGCCACTATAAATAGCCTTTAAAATGTGCACCGTGCAAGCACATGTAGGCCCACACGAGTGTGCACTCCCAGCCCTGCCCTGCCCACACCTCTGCAGCCCCACCTGCTTCCCCACCAACTGGGATCCCTTCATCTGTCTGGAAATGCCTTCTCAATGGAATGACTTCTAAAATGGCCAGTGGCCTCAATGCCTGTACATCTCAATTTGCACAAGCCGTAGTAGAAACTTCCTTGTCCTCCTCTGTCCTAATGACTCACACTGGATGGTGTCCAGCTACAAAACCAGGGAATGCAAGTCCTCTGCTGTGTCAAAACTGACATGTGCTATTTCGGAGGAAGTTTTCCTTCTCTATCAAAAACAAGAATTCAGATTTGAGGGAAACCACTGTTCAACATCACCCTCTGAAACAGAGATGGGGGGAGAGAGAGAGAGACACTGAACTCCCCAAAATGCTTGCTTTTTAAAGAGCTAACATAAGAACAATGAAAAATCATGAGTCCCTCAATTTTGCAAAGGCTTTGGCCAGCCCCACCACCATTATGGTGGATTAAGTTGTTACTCAGTTACATAATAGATGGTTGCCTGATTCACCCAACTGTATACAGATTTTTTTAAAATCCATTTCCCCCCCTATAAACAAGAGCATCATTTTAACCACCAAACCACTCAAAATCTTAACCCTGAGCCACCTTATTTGCATTTTTCCCCAACAGAGCTTACATTTTTCATTTCTTAAATTGGACAATTTTGAGCCCAGAACCTGGCCACCAGCTGAGCTGGGTGATAACATCCTCACTCCACAGTCAGACTTGTTCCTCTCCCAACATTTCCAGAACTACAGGAATGTTTCATGGCCTGAGGCCACTTTCCAGAGTTAAAAGAATGTTAAAAGATTTGGAGCTCAGTCTGTAGCCTTAGAAGATGACACAAACTGAGAGCAGAGGTGCCGAGGCCCTTCTAATTTGGGGCATCTCAAAAAGTTGCCACAAGTGTTGGAGCTCTCAAATTTCCACAATAGTTCCTTACTGGAATTCTGAGAGCCTTGGAGAAGCTCTTAGAACCTTAGGAAAAATGAGAAGGACAAAAGAGAAATCAGTAGGTCATATACTAAGAAATCCTTCAGGCGTCCCCCAGACTGTATCTTCTCCCAACTCTTTCCCTAATTTAATTTCTTGATCTTACAAAAAAGAAGCAACTGTGTCCCAAAGTGTACAGTCCCTGCCTTCTCCATCTCCCCGTTGACTGGGGTGACAATTTAATGCGGGTGTCCTTGTCATAACAAGCACAGCTGGCAGATTTGCAGTCTAACAGCTATAAACCTTCCTGAAGGATTCTCCTGCTTGTTCACCCTTTTTTGTTTTGTTGGTTTGTTTGCTTGACTGGTTTTGTTTTTTAATTATTACTATTATTGCTGTTGTTGTTGTTCTGGTTGTTATTTTTAATCCTCTAAGTTCTTGAAGAATCCTTCTCCAGGGCAAGATTTTTGAGGGCCTTTAACGCCAGGATAGCTTTGTGCTTAACTCGCAGCCGTGGTACCGTTGGAGATCAAAGAGGCAAGGCGGGATTAATGGAAAAGAATTGCTGTTTCTTTGTAAGCATTTCTGGATGTTAACCATCTCTGACCGTGTGTCAACTCCTCCCAACTTCATTCATCAATAGGCTCTCTTGAAACCTCACGGACCCCCTGGCCTATAATCTTCTTTTGTTTCTGTAATGAGATGAAGGGAAATAACTTCCACTGAAATAAGTTCCAATTAATTATGCCTCTGAGTAAATCTTTTGGATCATGATAAGTGGCTCACAGTAAGAAGTGCCAACTCTCCTGGAATATGTATGCGTGCGCTTGCTTTTCGTTTCTTGTTTCTTTTTAGGAAGGAAAATCAGGCAACATTAAAAACTCAATAATTGATTGCAGTTAAATACTTTGGAGGATGATCCATGATTTGGAAGAGGGGCCTGATGTGCCTTCAAACCTTCTGGAAGCATCCTTTGGCTGGAAGAAACCAGACCCATGTTTTTTGTGTCAAATGCAAATCCTATGAAATGATCAGAAATTGTATCTCTATATACTTCTGGTGGGGAGTGTGAGAGGTGGGTAGGAAATGGGAAGAAAAACTAACTTGAGACAGAAATTTTTATTTAAAGCAAATAAAGATTTTATTGCAAGTTTGGATTTTTATTGATTATTCAAAATTCAATTATTTCAAAATGCTTTTGATGGCTTTAGACAAAAGTTTACATGAGTTTCTACACTGGGGTATTACTGGCCACCATACGATGATCTGAAATTTACTGAAGTTTCATCATCACAGGTTATATATGAGACTCAGGGAGGGGAGACGGGACTCGGCCAGTTGAGCAGCAATTCTCCACCAAAGGGAGGCCAGAGCAGAAAGAAAAGAGAACCCTGAGGACACCATCATTTCAAAGGAACGTAGACAAGGAAGAGACGCTGGGAAAGGTAACTGAGACACAATAGCCGTCCTTATTGAGCACTTAGTATATGTCGGGCGTAGAGCTCGGAACTTCTCAAACACAGGCATTGATTAGACTTATTTTTCAGAGAGTAAAATTGAGGCTCAAGGTCAACTACTAGTAAACCAAGGAGCTGGGATTTCAAGCCAAACCAGTCTGTCTTCACTGTACAAGCTCTTACCCACTGGGCTGCATTGCAAACCAGTAAGAAGGAAATTCTGCAGTGACTTGGAGAAGTTGCTAAGGACAGAAGAAGCAAAAACTTCAATAATGAGGAAATGGTGTTTTGTTTGAAATATGTGAAAGAGTAAGAAGGTACAGATTGAAGAGTCTGCATTGAATTTGACACCTAGGTGGTCACCTAGGAGGGTCACCAATGGCCTCACCGGTGTGCTTGCTCTTTTTTTCCAAATTTAGCACAAGCTTAGGGGCCAAATAAGGTTTGCAAACAGTGTCATTGTCATTGTAAAAGGCCAGATAGTAAATACTGTAGGTATTGCAGGAAATACTATCTTCACTGTAACTAAAAATATGTCTTCATTGTAACCACTCGACTCTGCCATTGTAGAGCAAAAAACAACCATAAAATATCTGCAAATGAATGGGCATGGCTGTGTTTCAATAAAACTTTATTTAAAGAGCAGGCAGTGGGCCAGATTTGGCCCACAGGCTGCAGTCTGCCAACCTCTTGTCTAGAATAAGTCTTGGTAGATATCAATTGTTCCTTGGTTAAGAATTAGCTATACACTATTAACTTGTGATTCAACACATTCACTTCTAAAATTTTATCTTAAATAAATAATCAAGGATGTTTTCAAAGATTTGCTAGATGAATGTTCATTGCTTCATTATTTGAATAGAGAAGAATGAAAATCACCAAAATAAGGGATTGGTTAAATAATTCCCTCGCGGCCCTTCCTTCTGCTTGGGAGAGGCAGAATGGTAGTGGCTCAGCACAGGAGAGCTTATGGGCCCTAAAGGGTGAAGGGGGCTTTGACAGGTGAGACAAGGGGACGGGTTACTGGTGTCCTTTGTGGGAGCACAGCAAATCCCTGGATCAGGGGCTGGAACATTCCAGCCAGACAGTGAAGGGCCCTAAACGAAGCCCCTCTCCGCGGATGCGAGTGCCAGCGTGAGGATTCTCGCGCACAGATCTCCCCGCGGCTGCAATGATGCTGCAACACGGAAGGCCGTGAAAAGAGCACAAGTGACAGCCAAGCCGGTGACAAGTTAATTTCCCCGTGAGGACTGGAGCCCGCATGGCCCAAACAGGCACACAATTTGCCTAATTTCCCCTCAAGGGACATGTCTTCCCTCCTGAAGAAAGCCACTAAGGAGTTTCTCACTCTGACTTGTAAACAACCGTGGATAATGTCTTCCCCATGATCTTTCCGCAGCACTGGCCTTTGGACGCTCATTTAACCTAAACTGCTGACAGCCTCGCCGGGGTCCCCGGAGGGCCCAGCCCACCTGACAGACAGCCCTCCCCCGCCCCCTTCAGATCTTAGCTCCAAGCGTCTGAGCAAAGGGCAGGCAGAGGGGACCACAAACTCGAGGGCTCACCCTTTAGACATTCCACATGGATACAGACGCAGGGTGTCCGGGACTAGGGCCACTGAGTAAGCAAAATTCGGGGACTCACAACACCAGGTGCACATCACTCATTTGTTCTTATTATTCATGTGTTGTGAGTCAGCCCTGGGGTTGAACCCGGCCTTTGACCTGTCCTGGCCATGGGACTTTTGACAAGGGACATGATCTCCTGGTCACAGATCCTTAGCTAGAAACAAACAGGAATGGGAACAGGCGAGAAGACGGATGGAAAGTACCCAAAGGTACTTGAGCCCACAGGAGGCTCAACAACTGCGATGGTGACAGTGATGATGAGGACTGCCCCTGCCCTACAGGAGTCTCCATGACCGGGGAGAGAACATGACCAAATGCAACCCTGCAGGGAATTTTTAGTCCTCACACCTCTATGCTAACGGGAGATGAGTTCTAAGGAGAAAGGCCAGTGGTGCCAGCACAGACATGAAAAGGCTTCGCAGAGGACATCAGGTCTCAGGACATGAGTGTGATCCAGAGGGAAGGGGGTTAGGGAGAGGAACAGCAGGTGCAAAGGCCCAGAGATAGCCACACAGGTGTGTCTATGCTGCCCCAGAGGAGAGTAGCCCTGACGGGACACGAGAGGGCTGGCGGGCAGAGGGGGACAGAGAGTGACAGATGGTGGCGAATATTGAAAGCCAGGTGGAAAAGCTCAGCCCTGATGCCTTTGGATGCAGAGAGCCCTCAAAGTCTCCGGAGCTCAGAGGCAGAAGATTAAAATAGCCGTTGGAAAAATCCATCAGGCCCCTGTGTAGATGGCATGGGGGGAAGAGGAAGGACATCTGGGGACAAGAGGAAGCAGTCAGGAGGCTAAACCCCAATAGATCTCACCTGAAAACGACAGCAGTGTTTTTCAGAGGGAGCATCTGAAACAAACACGCACAAAACCCAAGCACAGCTCACTGCAATCACATTGCTGCAAGCCTGGCGCTCTCCTCCCAGCCAGGCTTGGGGGGGTGCATCTGGACCCGGTGCGGGTGGGAAGCTGCTCTAGCCTTATACGTAACGATTTAATTTTTACAAAATTGGATTAATGCATTGCTTGTGTAATAAAAAATTAATTAAAAAACAACTAAGAAATCGAACTACCCAGCATTCTAAAAAAGAATTCCTCTTAGGGATTTCTTTTGATTTTTTGTGTAGAGGTTTCCACAGATTAGCCAAATAAAACACCAACATCTCTAGAAGAATTTCTTTCCAGGGCCTAAAAGCTGCCTACACACACCTCCTCCCTGGGCATGGGCTCAGAAGCGAGGGCGCCTTTATTGAATGTTTGCTGAAAATTAATACACCAAGAAGCAAAGCCAGAGGTGGCGACTGTCTGTTAGCTCAGGATTAGTCAGCTGCTTCTCTGAGGTTCATCTATCCCAACCCGCCTCCTCAGAAACCATCTTCCCTTCCAGAAATTGCACTCTCTTCTTCCTGTCAATGCTTCCAAGCTGCATAGGTGGAGGGGCAAGCCTTCTACGAGGGATGAAGCCTCGAGCACTACAGTCCTTGGCATCCGACAGACACAGGGATGCGCCCAGGCAGGAGCCTAGAAGACCAATCTGAGCGCCACTGCACACGCTTGCCCTCGCCGCCTTGTCAAGGTCCCACCTGTCCCTGATCATCCTCGGGAGAAAAGAGACAGAAAGCCGCACCGGCTGGGCAGTGATCAGCCGCACAGAAGGTGCCGAGGGAGAGGAAAATATGCAGCATTAATATTTAATGCCCCTTTTCCATTTTCCCCTAATAAGCCAAGCGCTACAGCGGGCAGAGTTGATTTATTTTGTCAGCAGTGGAAATATTTCAAGTGTGATGCATGTCACTGGGTCACACAGAACCCATCACACAAAAACACATACTGCAGAAGCATCCAAGGGAAGAATCTTCTGGACTTGATCTCCAAGTCTTTGGACTTCGAGAAGTCTTGCAAACAGCACGGGATTTCAGTAAGAACCGGTTGCAGGGCAGGCATTAGAGCCACAAGTCTGCACACACATACACACACCCACACCCACACCCACACACACACACACACACACACACACCCTGCCCTTGATGCAAGGCATGGTAGCAAGGCTAAAAAAGCAAAGACTTTGGAGTCATGTGGTGGACAGCGTGGGTGTTGCACCCTGATCCTCCGCCCTCACCTGTTGTCCTTGGCACGGGAGCTTCCTACTGCCAACTCTTTGTCTGAGGCTCTCTGGCCAACAGAGCTGGTTCTGCTGCTTAGCAGTGCAGGCAGGAAGAGCCAGGGAGTTAATGCCTCTGGAAATAGCCCCTAACCCAATCAGATGGGTGTTGGTAGGTAAGTAGTCCAGCTTCTCCACCTCGCGCTACCTGAGTCCCGGAGGTCCCCCACAGCCTGTGGCACCATCCTGCTCACTAGCACACGAGTTTGGGCTTCTTTCCACTCCCGTCTCCCTTCACTTCTCTACTCTCACTAGTTCTTCCCGGAACCATCACCCAAGTAAGCGCACACTCAAATCGTAGTGTTAGGGTCTGCGCGACGAGCTATCCCATCCTTGATTATGTTACATATAAATGCTGACAGCAGTGACCACCTGCTGGCTGTTTTCCAAATGGAATCACACCTGTGATCTCCAGCCTGGCCAGGAACTGATCGACACAAGACTCACTCACCTCCAGTGAGAATGTGGGTTTCTCACAGGCCTGATATTGGGATATAGAAGTCCGCACTCCATCCCTTTGTAAGTTGTAATTTGGTCCAGACCTAGTAGCATCCTTAACGTTCTCCTCCCCGTGGGCAGTGAATGCACCGATGAGAAGCAAGAGCATTCAAGGAGGTGCTAAGGTGATGATGGTAGGAAGGACATCTGCCCCCAAGTCAAGTGATCTGGGGATGCTGCAGGTTAAATCGCCCCCCCCCACCAAAAGATATGCCCCAATCCTAACCCCAGCACCAATGAATGTGACCTTATTTGGAAAAAGAGTTTTTGCAGATCTAATTGAGGATGTCAAGATGAGATCACCCTGGATTAACCGGGTGGGATTTAAGTTCTGTGCCAAGTGTCCTGATAAGAAGGGAGAAAAGTACAGACAGAAGAGGAGAAACAGAGGAGAAGGTCACGTGGAGACAGAGGCAGAGACTGGAATGAGGCTACCACGAGCCAAGGAATGCCTCGAGCCACCAGCAGCGGGGACAGGCAAGGAAGGAGCCTCCCCCAGAGCCTGGAGGGAGCATGGCGCTGTCTACCTCTTGATTTCTGACTTCTGGCCTCCAGAACTGTAAGAGCATACATTTCTGTTGTTTTAAGCCACCCAGTTTGGGGTAATTTGTTATAGCAGCCCTAGAAACTAAAGCATTAGGTGAGGCCAGGCAGTGGTGCATGTCCCTCCAGCTCACAGTCCGTCGGCCCGAGCTCACCAGCATGCACAGCCTATGTGACCGCGACCCCGCAAGGCCCGGCCGGGCTGGGTGCCAGGAGAGCCCAGACAGCTTTTGCCAAACTCACAGAGTTGATTGCCAAGAGGCTGGACAAGCAGATCAAGCCAAAGTCACACTGCAGGGCTAGTTAGGTAGGGCACTGCGACCACTGCCACTGATCTGGAAGCTGCCCTGACCTACTCATCCCTCCCAGCTGTGGGCACGGATTCCTTTCTGGGCCCCTCTGTCCTCAACATCAGCTGCACATTAGAATCACCGGGAGGAGTTGCCTTAAAAAAAGCCACCATTGTGTTTACTCCCCTGTAATTCTGATTGCCTTGGTATCAGGTGGGGCCCAGCCTTAGCCCTTCTGAAAAGCCCCCGCCTAGGATGATTCCACAGTGTAGCCAGCATTGAGCATGACTGTCCGAAGCTGTCTTGCATTATCGCGATGTCTGGTGTTTTTCAATACGGAATTTTTGGTAGATTTATCTCATTTGATCCTCCAGACAACCCTGAAAGTGAGGATGGACTGATATTGTTGGCTCCATTTCACAGATGGGGAAATTAAGTCCCTGAGAGTTCAAAGGACCCCTTCATGGTACACAGTTACTCTGGGCATAGCCAAGACGCAAACTCTGGTCCGTGATGTCAAGTCTGGTGTCTCCAAACCAGAACTCTTTTATAACAAGACAGTTGCCTGAAAAACCTGACCACCCTTCTTAATGAGGCTTCGAACTGAAGGGGAGGCTTTAGTGAGCCCTGAATTCAGAAGGGAAATGACTGTGTCCTCCTTTCAACATCAAATCCCCAATATCTAAAGAGAGGCCTGTCCAGCCTGCCATGTGCCAGCCCTTTGTATGTGAGTCCATTTTACCCACAAAGTGCTCTAGGCATGTGCCTGGGGCCCACAGTCTTTGCAAGGGCTTACAAAGGTGCTCAAGATCGGAAATATCATTGGCTCCAAAACACTGAAAGCCAAGTGCAAACTAAAAATAACGAAATGCTTAATTAACATATATGAATGTCATTACTTGTTAAATTTAGTATGCATTAAAATTTTACAGCACTTAAATGCAATTTGTAGGTTAGACTTTTTTTTCTTGCTTTGCCGTGCACAATTAGCTACAAAACCTGAAAAACCATGGCTAATTACAAAATAAATGAGTGACTTAGAGCCACATCATTTCAAAAACAAAATTATAAAGAATCCTTTCAAGTTTTCTTCTAGCAAAAAATAAATTTTGCTATAATGTGGGTGCCTTTAATATTTTTGACATGATGTAAGGTAGGCCCATCAAAATTAGAAAGTGCCCTGGGCTAACAGAAGACTTAAAATGTCCCTAGTCATACAGAAGGCAAGGGTGCTGATTGCCCACATCCTAAAACTCCCTGCCCAAGCCTGCTGGTGACCAGACTGGGATAGCCAAGCCCATGGGCCTGGGCAGCAAACCCCAGGGACCACTGAAGCTCTTGGTGGGGCCATAGAAAAATTCTGCACGTAAAAATAAAGACTTCCTCATCATTTCATCATAACTGATGGAAGGAAATTTCCATTGGGCATTGATTTTTTTTCTTTGAACATGCTAAGTTCTTAAAGTCTTCTTAAATTGGAGCAATCTTTAATTTATTCTTCTTATTGGCTCATCGTACTTCCTGGAATAGCCTTCCCACAGTTCCCCCACACTACTCACTGCCTGCGCTCAATTAGGCCAAATTGGCTTCTTTCAGCCCGGACACGGGACCTCTCTGATAGGTTTCTCTCTCTTCTGCCCCCTCAGAGAGATGCCTTCCTCCCCTCTCTGCCCTTCTCCCTCTCTCCTTCTCCTTCCTTCCAGCCGTCTCCTCACACTCACCCTTTTAGACTGGTAGATACACTAAGAGTGGTAGGTCTAGGAATACGGAATTGAAGAGGGCGTGGGACCTCCCTTAAGTAGCTGAAATCAAGTGGGGAGGGGAGACAAGGAGAACAAATACGTCAATAAATGATCAGAATTCAAAGTCATGTGGAGAAACAGGTGGAATCACAGGTATACAGAAGAGGATACAGACACAACAGAAAGAAAAATACAATCTCTACTTGCAGAAGTTAGAAAAGGCTTCCCTAAAAGCAAGCCCTGCCCAGGAATGTGGTGTCATTCTGATTCCATGTTGTTTGAAGCTGATTTGGGGAAAAACTGAGGGGCTTAGACCAGAAATGCTGCTGTCTGAAATACTTGTGTGAGGCCCCTGCCATTTTATCAGGTTGGGAGATACTATTTCATGATGTCACTTAATATATTTTGTGTATGGATCTGCTTAATAAATTTCTCCAAGTGCTTAGACCCAGGGAAATGCTTGTCATACATTGCACAATGAATTGACATCAGACAATGAGAATGAGGTAACTCACCAGATTGTCCTTTTTCCCTTAGCTGCCAGGAAGCTCAGAGATCAATTCTATGCTTATTAGCAGGGTTTATCCCATCCTTAGCCTCTGGTGGGAGTTACCATGCATGATTAAAAACTACTGACATCTGAATTCTTAGCACAGCCCAGCCCACTGGTTTTTCTCCGTGTCCGGTCACATGAAGAAAGCTACATTATTATTATTATTATTATTATTTTTTTAAAGAAAAAAGCACTTTTGAGAAATTTAGTGACTGAACTATTAGCCCCATGAGGTCAGGGACGATATCTGTCTTATTTATTGGAGTATGCCATTATATAGGAAAGTTTGACAAAAGGGTTGGTACCCAACAAATGTTAGTCTCATAAGTAAGTGAAGGAATAAAGAAATGAGATAACCATGAAGAGACGCGGATTTTAATGTATATTCACCTAACGTTTCTCCTTGTCACTAGTCTTTTGTTACTCCCTACTATCCAGTAATGCCAGAGTAATCTCTCTCCAGCACCACATTGCCTGTGTTACAGCTCCCTCCTCCTCTGCCACCACAAACACTCACCACTAAGCCTTGCTCCAAAGCTGCCCAAGGTTCCCCTTTGCCTTGTAGTTGAGGTGGTGAATGCCCTGCATCCCTTTCCTTTGAAAACTGACCCTCCTTAACTCTACCAGACATTGGTAGAAAATCTCAGGCTCAGGGTTTTGTGTCCCGCATAGGGAGTGGCCCAGACCTCAGACTGGCCCCATGGTGGGCTTACGACCCAATCATGGCCCATCGAAGTCCTTTGGGGACATGTATATAGACACTGGGAGACAGAGGGTCTCTCTCAAGCTGGGACAAGGAAGAACCATATAAGTCTGGAGTTTCTGGGGCCCATTCCCTCCAAAAGAGACAGAGTTTGCCAGGGAATAAATCCAACACAGACGATGCTGAGCAAGAGACTGGCAGGGGGTTGGGGGAGAGCCCTTGAACACCTAGATCTGGACTTACTGAATCGGTTCCAGTTCTGGCTGCTGGTGTATTCCTTTCCTTGCTTGAACTAGTTTGAATTGGGTATCTGACACTCGCAACTTTAAGATTCCTGACTAAGGAGCTCCAGAGTCAATTCTGAACTCCTTTCTCTGTTCTTCAAAAAGAAACCCACACGGTATCGTCATGGACAGGGCCATAAGGTTAATCTCTGGTTATCTTGTTTCTCAAGCTATCTAGGTGAGGGACCTTTTTAAAAAATTTCCATCAACCATATATCCAACAGAAGAATTGTATCTAAAATATTAAACTAACTCCTACTCTTCAATATGAAGAATAAAAACCAATAGAAAAATGGGCAAGACGCTTGAACAGGCACTTAGATAGGAGACACAAAAGGTCAATAAACATAAGCAGAGGAGCTCAACTTTAGTGTCATCAGGAAAACACAAAAGAAATTCACAACAAAATACCACACCTCCAATGTTAGAACACAAATGAAAAATTGCAGTGGAGTTGAATTACAACCAACACGAAGCAGCAACATGCACAGTTCACACCACCTGCGACTCGCCACCCAGGCCAGCAGTACCTGGATTGATCAATTCCCTGTTCACCAAGGCAAGTCCACTAATCAATCACATGCTTGGATGTCACATCATTGTCAGATTGTCATAGACGTTTCTAAATATTTAGTCTCATATCGTGTACCTACCTCATTGTAGAATGGTCACAGTTCACGGTTGGCACCAGTCCACGGACCACACTTTAAGTAGCAGTGACTTGTAAGTATTGCTGCCAAGATTCAGTTGTCCAGGATAGGAAACTTGGTAAGCAGATTCTTTTGCAGGACGAGCCTTCACCAGGTTTAATTCAGTGAGGTACATTGTGTGTCGATCAAGGGTTTTCCAACTTTAAACCAACAAGCACAGAAAAGACCACACATTCTGAAGTTACTGAGAAAACGCCAAGATGATAGCTGTGAATTGGAGCAGAGGTAAAAAAAAAACTGCAGTACACACCGGCAGATGACTTTGTATACTTATGGAAATACAACGTGATGTCCAGAAATAATAGCCCAAGGGGAAGTTGCCTTGGAAGAGGTCAGCTCCTCCATGAGAATCTTTTCCAGTTAATCCAAATCTCTGAGAACAGCAAAACTTGTCTCTAGAGGATTGGTTTTTACACTCAGAAGGTGTTTCTCCCCTCCTCGAAGGGCTTGGCGAAGAATCATTTCCACTCTGAGGTCGCAAAGGCATTTGTATAAAAACCAAGGAGTCCTGACCTCTGGTTTCCATCTACCACTTTGGATCTTCCTGCCTCCACTTCCGTTCCTTAACCCAGTGATTCCCAACCCTGGCTTCACAACAGAATCACCTGAAACATTTCAACAAATACTGACACCTGGGTTCCACTCCTTGAGACTTTATTCTATCTATCTACAATGAGGCCCAGGCATTTGTAATTTTCAGAAATCTCCCAGCTGAATGTAATGAGCAGGGTTGCGCTCCTGTGCCTTAGTCAAAGAACTCACTTGTTCTTCCATGGACAGTTGAGTGTTATCAACCCATGTGTCACCAACACTTTCTGAACTCCTACTGTGTGCAAGAGATGTGCTATTAATAAAAACTTAGTAGGAGGTGTCAACCCAGGAATGCTCCAGAGCAGAGCTATCAAAGAGAGCTTGTTAGAAATGTCAATTCTTAATCTGTCATGGGATTACAGTTTAAAAAAATGTAAATTCTCAGGCTCCACACTAGATTTACTGAATCAGAAACTTCGGGAGTCAGGCCCAGCAATTTGTGGTTTAAAAAGCCTTCTAGGAGTAGGCAAATTCACAGGGACAGAAAGTTGAATGGTGGTTGCCAGGAGCTGGGGGCCGGGATCCGGGTGTTATTGTTTAATGAGTATAAAGCTTCAGTTTTGCAAGATGAAAAATGTTCTGTGGATGGATGGTGGTGATAGTTGCATAACAATGCAAGTGTACTTAATGCCTCTGAACTGCACATTTAAAAATGGTTAAAATGGAAAATGCTATGTTATGTATATTTCAATTCAATTTTAAAATAAATATTCTTTTTTTAAAAAAAATTGCTGCTAAGTGATTCTGACTGATGCACACTAAAGTTTGGGGCAAACTGCTCTAGACCCTGAGGGCTGACCATCCATTCATTCACCTCAGTGTTAAATCACAATCATTCATTATGCTTCATGTACTAAGAGTCCTCTGTGTACCAGAAACTGTGCTAGGCCCTGGAGGAACATAATTCCTGCCCTTAAGAGTTTACAGTCCAATGTGGAGAGAGACATTAAGCAAATGATTACACAACTGATTGTTTAATTACCATGGAGACGATGCCCTGAGGGTGGTCTGAAGCAGAGGGTGCCGTGGGACATGTAACCTAGTTTGGGGAGGCCATGAAAAAAAAACTTCCCAAGGAAGATAAAACCTGAAAGATGATTAGGACTTATTCAGGTGAAGAGGTGCAGCTATGGCATTCTTGGCCCAGGGGCAGCTTTTGCAAGTGTCCTGAGGCAGGAGGGAGTGAGGCATGTTTCAGGAACTGGTAGGACAAGTGTGGCTGGAACCAAGTGCACATGGTGGAGAACGGTGAGAAATGAGTCTAGAGCAGGAGCCAGGGCCGGGCCAAGCCGGACTCATGATCATGTTGGGGATTTGGAACTTTATCCCACATGCCATAGGCAGCCAGTGTAAACAAGGAGGGAGAGACCAGAGGAGAAGTGCCTCTGGGCTAATGGTGAGGACATTTCTGAGATGCAGGGCTTTACAAAATTGTAATTGGATTCTAACAGTTTAAGCTACCAGTGTGAATATTTTTACATAGGCACTGCTGAGTAACAAACATCCCACTCATGATCATTCCAGATGAGGGATGAGCTGAGCCAAACTTTCCCCTGAAAAGGTGAACTGTGTCAACAAGGCTCAAGTTTGAGTTCATCTTATAACCAGATACCTCACTGAAGAGTGGTGGTGGAGACATTCCTTCCAATTTTGAACGTTCACATTCCCTAAACAGACCAGAACTTCCTCTAGACTTCTCTCAACCACCAAATCATAGCACGTTAACACTGGATATATAATCATTTAATCCAACTATTTCATTATGATGTAGACACCTCAAGCCCAAAAAGGGAAAGTAACTTACCCGAAAGTCACACAATAAGTTAATGGCCTCCCAGTCCAGTGCCATTCTTACCCCTGAACATGAGAAATAGCATATATAACTTCTAAATTTTGGATGAAAAAAATGAGTTTAACCAAAACTAGGAAATTCCACCCAAAGACACAAAAAATAAAACAGCAGACATCAAGAATCCACAGCCAGTAGAAAACATGAAATAAAATGTGAGACATAAGCCTAAACATACTCATGATCACAATAAATATGAATGGATAAAATTCTTTTATGAAAAGTCTAAGACTTTCAGATTTTTAAAATCCAGCTGTATGCTACCCACAAAGCAACCCAGAAACAAAATGACATAGAAAAGTTAAAAATAAAATAAATGATAAAAGTCAACCAAATGCTAATAAAGAGTCAGTGAAGTAATATGGATAACTGACAAAATAAGAATTTAAAATTAAAATCATTAAATAAGACAATTTGATTGGAAGCCTGGCTGTTCTCCTGATTGAAACAGTCACAGTCTTAAAAAGTCAAAACACATGTTATCTAAAGAACATCAGTATGGAAAGAT